>MU378624.1:0-11556 GCA_022495175.1 Hypoxylon argillaceum | reverse complement strand
TATAAAAAAAATAAAAAAAAAGTAATAAAGCTAAATTTAATTATATATAATAAAATTTTAATATAATTGTTATTATTTAAATATAAAATAAACTAATATTTAAAAAACTATTAATTGAAAATATTATAAATATTAGTTGTAATTAAATATAGTTAAAAAAAATTAATATAACTGCTTTAATATATAAAAATATAAAAATGTATAAAAATTTTTATATTAATTTATAAAAACTTTAATAATAATTAATTGTTTAAAATAAAAAATTTATTAAATTTAATCAATTGTTATATTTAAATAATAAAAATTTAATTTAAACAAAATAATATAATGTTAAAAATATATATATTATTTAAAAAAGTAAAAAACTTTGTTATAATATATATATTAAAGTTAAAACATTTAAATAATAAAAATTTAATTTAAATAAAATATTTTTAACAATATATTATAAGTAATATATTATTTATTAATAAAAAAAAAAAAACTAAATATATAAAATTGTTAAATTATAAAACTTATTATATTATTTAATATAGTTTATTATAAATAATATTTATATTTAAATTTGTAAAAATATAATATAAATTAAAAAAAATAAATTTGCAAAATTAAGTTAAAAAAAAAACTTAAAAGTTTTTTTTATTTATTTAATCTACTAATATAAACTAGTTTTAAATAAATTTAGTGTTAAAAATATGTATAAAATAGTTTTAAAAAACTTATTTTTTAAAACTTTTATATTTATTTATATTAATAATATATTTATTTAATTTTTTTTAAAATATATAAATCTATAATATTAAATAGTTATTTTAATAGTTTAGTTTTTTTTTCTAATAAGTTATTATTTTAAGTATAATATATTATAATTATAAATAATTTCAGTTTAAAAAAAAATTTTCTAATTTTTTTCAAAATTATAATATAAACTTTTAATTATATTTAAAAATAAAAAATATATATTTAAATATAACATAAATTATAAATATTAATATAATATAGTTAATATAAACAAATATAAAGTTTTAAAAAATAACTTTTTTAAAACTACTTTGTATATATTTTTAACACTAAGCTTATTTAAAACTAGCTTATATTAGTAAATTAAATAAGTAAAAAAAGCTTTTAAGGTTTTTTTTTAACTTGACTTTGCAGGTTTACTCTTTTTAATTTACATTATATTTTTAAAAACTCAAATATAAAAACTATTTATAATAAACTATATTAATAGTTTAAAAACTTATTTAAATATTATAAAATAATCATTATTAAAACTTTAAATAGTTTTATAATAAAGTTTATAATAATAATTTTTAATAATTTTATATTTTTTAATTAAATACATTAATAGTTTTTAAAAAAAAAAATTTATTTTTATTATATATTTTATATTTATTACAAAACTTTAAATATGTTTAAATTTATTTTATTTTAAATATAATTATATATAGTTTAAATTTTGTTATTATATATTATATTTAAAAACTTATTAATTTAAAGTTTGTAATATTTTTGTTATTTTTACAAATAGCTTTTAAATTTTTATAATATTTAAAATTTTTATTATAATTAATTATAAATTTAAATTCAACTTTTTTATTCATAATTATTTTTAATATTATAAATTATATTTAATTAAAAATTAAATTTTTAATAAATTATTAAATTTTAATTTTAATATTTATTAAATTAATAAAATTTTATAACTAGTTTAATATATTAAAAATAAAATTAAAACATTTAAATAAATAATATATTTATAATTTATATAGTAATAAATAAATTAATATATTTATTAAACTTATATTTAAATTAATTTAAGTTAAAATATTTTTAATAAAATAATAATTTGTAAATATAATTATTAAATTATATAATATTTTTATTATAGTTTTTAAATATTTATATATTTATATAATATAAATTATTTTTATTTTTAAAAAATTATATTATATTTTTAGTTAAAATATAAAACGATTAAAAAATATAATTAAAAATATTTAAATATTAAATATAATTAAACTAAATTTTTATATATATTTATTTTTTAAATAAAGTTTTATTATATTAAACTTTTATTTAAAAAAAATATTTATTTATATAATTAAAGTTTTAATTAAGTTATAATAATATAATATTATATTATTATAAATTAATATTTATATTATTTAAAAAAAAAAATTTATTTTTATAAGTTTAAAAAATATTGATTTATAATATATTTAATATTTATTAAATTGTTATTTATAATTTTATTTATTTAATATTTTTAATTTAATAGTTTAGTTTTTTTTATAATAATTTTATATATTAAATATAATAAAAAAAAACAAAATATATAAAAATTTATTACTGCTTAAATATTGTTTTAAAATTTTAAGTTAATTTGAAATTTTAACATCTTAAAAAGTAGCTAATTTTTTTTTAGTTATAAATATATAATAAACAATTTTTTAAATAATAATAAAAATCTTTTTTTTAAAACAGTATAAATATATTTTACAAATATTACAAATATTTAATTTTAATAATTAAAGAAATTACAATATTATTAATAAAAATATAATACAAGTTTTAATATAATTATAATAATTTATTTATAAATTTTTAAATATAAACAAAAAGCTTTTAAAAGTTTATTAAAGTTATAATAAATTATTTTAATTTTTTAAAGTTAATTATAATTAATTTATTATAATATTTTAAATAAATTTTAAATTAATAAAAAAATGATATAATATTAATTATTATAATATATTTTTTATTTTAAATTAATAAAATAATTTTAAACTATAAAAATAAAAAATAACTATTAAATATTACAATTTTACTTAAAGTTTATAAATTAATAGTTAAATAAAAATAAACTTTTTTTTTTTAATATTTAAACTATAAAAATAAAATAAACAAAAAAAATAGCTTATTTATTTATTTTATATAACTTTATTTATAAAATTAATTAAATATAATATTTATTATTTTTTAATTTTAAGTATTAAAAAAATATATATAAAAGTTTAGTTTTATATTTTATTAATTATTTATTAATAAAATTTACATTTAATTTTTTTAAAAAATATTAATAATATTTTAGTTTTTTTAAATTTTAAATATATTTTTTAATAGCTATAAAATTTTTTTAACTATAATATCGCTATTTATATAAATAAATTATTTATTTAAAACTTTAACTTTTTTTTAAAAAAAAACTTTTTAATTTTTAAAATAAAAGTTACTTTTGAAATTTTAAGCTTAAGCTTTTTTATTTCAGCTTTTTTCAGCGAAAAAGATATATTTAAAAGTTGCTTGTTTGCATTTATTGCACTATTTAGTATAGTTTACTATAAGTAGTACTTATATTTAAGTTTATAAAAGTATAATGTAGATTAAAAAAAGTAAATCTATATTAAATTTTGTATATATGTTTTGTTGTTATATTAGTAACTAGTTTTAATTTAAAAGAATTATTTAATAAGCTTTTTTTAATACGATATATAAATTATATAATATTAGCTATATTATTTATATAATCAATATATACTTTTTATATATAAGCTTTAAGTTTATTAAAAAAAGCTTAAATTTAATATATTTTTTTAAACATAAACATTTTAGTATTTTTTTTTATATTATAAAATTATTTTTATAACTAGTAATAAATATATATATATATATATAATAAATAATAAAATTTTATAAGATATAGTATAAAATTTAAAATATATTATTGAATATATTACATGTAATAAATATATACTTTGTACTATATAAATATATTATTAAATAAGTCGCTATATTATTATTTAATTATTAAATAGTACATAGTATAATTAAATATAGTTGCAATTAAGCTTATTAAAAATTTTTAACTTGCTTTTTTTTTAATTTTTTTTTAATTTTTTCTTTTTTTAATTAATTTAATATATATAGTTTTATATTTAAATTATATATTTGTTATAATTAAATAAAAAAAATTATTTATTAATTAATTTATAAATTTTTTAAATAATTATTTATTTTTAATAAATATAATAAATTTAAAACTTATATATAATAATTAAATAATTTATTAATATAATAAAAACTGTTAAATTATACTTTTTTTTTATTGCTGTTATTTATAAATAATTTAATTATATATTTTAAAAGTATTACTAATATATATATAGCTTGTTTAATTTTTTTTTTTAAAAAAAAGTAGAAATAAACTTTTTTGTTTTTAGTTACAACTGAACTATATTTACTGTACAAAAAGACAGTGTGTAAAAAATATATTAAGGTATTTATTATGCTTTGTAGCAAATATTTATTTGATTGTATTAAAAGCAAACAATGGATATATAATAAACAATATTAAGACAATAAATAAAGTATTTATTACAAAAAAAAAACTTATATATAATCAAGTTTGCTATTGTAGATTTAATTTTTTTTTTTTTTTTTTTAGCTTAGTATTTTTTTCTGAATATATAGTATTTTTATGTGTGCTATATTAGTTGTTTTTTTTTAGCTTTTATAATATTAAGCTTGTTTTATTTATTTGTTTTAAGCCGATATTAAAAAGCTTAATTTAATATTGATTTAATACTGATTTAATACTAAATAAACTTAATACTGATTTGATATTGAATATATCAAAATATTAAATTTTTTATTTGATATTGAATTTTTTTTTACTTTTATATTAAAAAACTTATATTAAAAAAATGCTAAGCTATAATATTATAAGCTTTTTTAGCATTTAAAAAAAAAAAGAAAAAAAAATGCTTGTACTAAATAAATTTTATTTTTATTTTGAAAATAAAAAAAGCTATTTAAATGTAAAAAAAGCAATTTTAAATTTTTTAGCTAAAAAATTTATAATTTACAATATTATTTTATAAAAAACTATATTAAAATTTGCTAAAAAATATTTTAATAGTTTTAAAAAAAATATTTATTAATAATACTAAAATTATATAAAAAATAAAACAGTATAAAATTTTTATATGTTTTATTTAATTATTAACAAAATTTAATAAAATATTTTTTTTAAATAAAAAATAAATATATGTTAGTTTATTAATAAAAAAATTGCTATATATATAAAGTATTTTTTTTATTTAATATAACAAAACATAAATTTAAAAATAAAAAATTTACTATTAATTATAATATTTAAAAAAAATTAAATAAAACTAAGTTTAAATTTGTTTTTAATAAAATATACATTTATATTATTATAACTTAAATATTTTATAAAATAATAAATTAATTATATTTTATATTTTTTAATAATAGCTAAAATTAAAACTATTTATATACTATTTATTATATTATAAAATATTTTATATAAAAAAATAAACAACTTTTACAAAAAGTTGAAACAAAACTAGCTAAAAATAAATAAGTTTTAAAAATATATAAAAAAAAATTAAAAAATTATAAAATTATAACAAAATTTTTAAAAAAGTTTTAATTAAAATATATAAAAAAATATTTATTATATAAATTATTATTAAACAAAAGTTTATTTAATAATTAATTATTTAATAGCTTTTTATTTAAATAAGTTATATTTATATAAATAATATTAATAATAAAGCTATTTTTAATTAATTTATTTTAATAAAAAATATTTTATTTATTATTACTTTTAAAAAAGCTATTTAAAATAAAGTTATTTAAACTAGCTTAAATTTTAAAACAAATATTTAAAACTTTATTATTTTATATATGTTTATTTTAAAAGCTATTATTTGTAATATATTTATTTTAAAAAATATTATTTAAAAATAAAATTATAAAAAAAATATAATGTTAAATTTAATATTTTTAAATAGTAATGAATAAAATATAAAATAACTAATTTTTTTGTTTTTATTAATAATACTTTTTTAAATAAAAAACTTATAGTAAAATTTTATTATTAATATTTGTTTATAAAAAACAAATTTTAAATAAATATAAACTATTTTATAAATAAATATAATTAAATATATTATATTTAAAAATGTATAAATAAATCAGTTACTTTAAAAATTATTTTGTTTATAAAATAAATATTAAAACAAAATAGTTTTATATATATAACTATTAAAAAAGTTTTAAAATATTTGCTAAAATTATATAGCAATTTTTATAAATATAAAAAAGCTAAAACTAAATATAAAAAGTTTAAAATAAAAAAACTTAAAACATTTTTAAATTTTTAGCTTAAATTTATTAAATTAACAAATTAAATTTATATATTTTAAATTAACTATAAATAAAACTTATATAATAAATTATTAAAATATTTAAATAAAATTATAATATTTAATATAAACAGCTTTAAAGTTATTTTTAATATTTAATGTTTTTATATTTAAATTGTTAACTATTAATAATATAAAAATTTTATTAACAATTTTATTGTATAAAAAATTAATTAGCAGTTATTAAAACATAGTATTTTTAATATTTTAAAAAACTTATTTATAAAAAATTTACTTTTATAAAACTTATTTATAAAGATATTATTTAATAAAGCTATATTTTTAATTATTAAACAATATTTTTTTATTTTAATATTTAAAAAATTTAAAAATAAATATAAATTTTATATAAAGTTATAATATAAAAAAAAAATAATTTTAATATAAAAAAGCTTTTGTTTTATTTATTATAAAATTAATTATTAAAATATTAATTGTTTATGCTATAAAAAGCATAAATGTTTAAATATTGTATAAATTGCAGCAATTATAAAAAAAAAAAAATAATTTTAAAAATAATTAAAAAATCGACATAAAAAAAAAGTTTAAAAAATAAAAAAAACTTAAAACAACTAGTTTTTTTTTTTAAGTTTATTATACTGTTAATTTTAAATTTAAATTAATATAAAAAAGTTTTATATAATTTTTTAAAAAAAGTTTTTAAAAAAAACCTTTTATTAATAGTTTATTTAATAATATTTAATAAACTAAAACTTTTTACTTTTGTTTTAATTAATATAAAAGTTAAAATATATTTATATATAAATATTTAATTTATTAAAAAAATAATATAACTTTTAAACTTTTTTAAATTATTTAGTTTTAAATTTACTTTTGTTACAAAATATAATAATAATAATAATTAAAAAATTACTAAAATATTAAATATTTATTTTTATATTAATATATATATTATTTTAAATGTTTTTATAATAATATTAAATATAAAATACGATATAATTATTAAATAAAAGTTTTTTATATATTATAATATATTAATAAATTACTAAAAATAAAAACTGATATTTTTTATTGCAAAAAAAAAAAGCTTATTAAAAATATTTTGTTAAATAAAACAAAAAAATTAAAAAATTTAAATTATTAAATTAATATTATATAATAAAATAAATTAGTTAAAATTAAAATAGCTTAAAAAATATAAAATATTATTTAGTTATAAAATTTATTTGTTATAAAAAAACAAATCTTTTAACTAAAAACTATATATAAAAAATCTAATATAAAAATAAAAAAAAATTGCTTTTTTATAATTAGTTTTATTTATATTATATTTAAATTGTTTTAATATATAAATGATTTATTTAAAAAAAACTAAATAAAATATAAGTTATAAAAAATAAAAATATTATTAATAAATAATAATAAAATAAAGTTATTTTAAAAAAGCTTATTTAAAAAAGTTTTATTAAAAAAAAAACTTAAGTTAAAAAATTATTATAATAAATATAAACTATAAAAAAACATTATAAAATAATATAAATATTAATTTGTTAATATTTTTATATTAAATATTATAACTTTTGTAATAATAATATATTAAAAAAACATTAAGTTATATAAAATAACTTTTTTATATAAAATAAACTTTATAATTGTTTAAAAAAAGTTTAAGTTTAAAAGTTTAAAAAAAAACTTTTAAGAAATAACTAAGTAAATAATATTTATAAAATATTATAAATATTTAAATATATTTAATAAAAAAGCTTTTAATTAAATATTAGTTTAAAAATATAAAATTAATTATTAAATTGAGTTTTTAAATGATTTAAAAAACTTAAAATATAGTACTTTTTATAAAATGTTTTTTAAAAAAGCAAAAATTTATAAATAATATATATATAAAAACTTAATAAAAAGTTTTATTAAATTTATTATAATGTTATAAATAATATTACTTTTATTTGTATAAAAAAGTAATAAATTTTTAAAATTATATATAAATTACTAAAAGCTAAACTTTTTAATATAAAAAAACTAATATTTGTTATTTTTAATTAATAAAACGTTTATTTATTTTATAAAAGTAAAAATTTATATTAAATTAAATATAAAGCAAACATTTTATTATATATATATAATAAAAAAATATAAAATTTTAATTATATTTTATATGTAATATAAAATATATTAATTTAATATTTTATTTTTTAGTTTAATAAATAAATCAGTTATATTTTAATGATTTTTTAACGATATTTTAGCTAAATATTTTAATATTTTTTATATAGTATATATTAATGATATATTAATATATTTAAATAATAAAATCAAATATAAATATTATATAAAAAAAGTTTTAAATAAACTATAAAATATAAAACTATAAATAAATTTAAACAAATATAAATTTTATATAATTAAAACTAAGTTTTTAAAATTTATTATTAGTATTAATAAAATTAAAATAAATTTAACAAAAACTAAAATAATTTATAAATAAAAACTGCTTAAAAAATATAACATTATATAAGTTTAAAAAGTGTAGTTTTTTTTAAAATTTTGCAATTTTTATAAATAATTTATTAAAAAATTTAATTGTATTATAAAACTATTTATTTAGTTAATAATTATTACAGTTTATTTTAATTAGTTTAAAATATATTAAAAAATATTTAATTGATTAAAACAAGTTTTATTGTTAGTTTTAATACTTTGTTATTTTTTGTTTAATATAAAAATATATATAAAAATAAATATATTAAATAAAGTAGTTATAAGTTGCTTTTTATAAAAAAACGGTTTAAAAAACAACTAGTACTTTATAGCATTTTATTTTAAAACATTTTATAAAATTAAATTTAACTATAATATTTATAATAAAAAAATATTAATAGTAATAAAAAAACTTATTTATTAAAAAATAAAACTAATAAATTTATAATAAATTAAACTTTTTATAATAATTATTAATTATATAATATTAAAATATTTTATTATTAAATATATATTAAACTTTTAATAAATTAAATAAGCTAAACTAATATTATATTATAATTTTATAATTATTTACTAACTAAAAATTTAAAATATTATTTTAAACATTATATTATAATTAAAAAATAAATTAAAAAGTTAAAAATAAAAAAAAAAAACAAATAATATATAATAGTATTTTTTTAACTAGTTATAATTTTAAAATAATTAATTTTAAAAAGTTTTATTTTAAAATATTTTATTTTAAAACATTTTATTTTATAAATAATTAAAATATATAAGCTAGCTATTAATAAGCTACTATTTATATTAAATATATTTTTAATTAATGTTTTATTATAAGTTAATTATAAAAGTTTTTTATTAAAAGAATATAAAAAACTAGTATTTAATATATTATAAATAAATTATTAAATATTTAAAAACTTAATAATATATAAAAAATGTTTAATTATAGCTAATATTAACAATTTATAAACAAAAATAATTTAAAAAGTTTATAATTAAATTTTAATAGTTTATTTTAAAAAAAACAAAATTAAAAAGTTAGTAATAAATAAATATTAGTAACTAAAAATATTTAAAAATATTAATATATATATAATTAACTATTTTTGTAAAATTATTAAAACATTTTAAAACAAAATATTAAATAAACTATATTTATTTAAAATTTTAAACTATTTTTAACAATATATTATTATTAATTTTAAAAGTTTTTTTAAAAATAAATTAAATAATAATATAATTTTTATTATAATAAATTATTTATTTAAACTTTACTAAATTATATTATATAGTTTATTAATTATAGCAAAAAATATTGCTTAAATATATTACAAAAGCTTTTATTAACTATTTAAATAATTTAAAACTATTATAAATAACTAAAGTTTTTAATTTGTTAAAAATTTTATAAATAAACTATTATAAATTTATAAAATAAAACTAAACTTTTTATTTATAAAATATTATAAAATAATAAAACAAATAAAAATTATATATTAATAAATTAACTAATAGTTATATTTTTATATTAATTATTTTTAAAACGATTAATTAAAAATATTATTAGTTTTAAATAATATTTAAATTATATTATTATATAATTTATTAAAAAGTTTTTTTTTTTTAAAAATTATTATAAAACAATTTATATATATAACTTTTAATTAAAAAAATAAAACAAAAATAACTGTTAAATTTTTTATTTAAAAAAAGCTTATTTAATAAAAAGTTTAAACATTTAAAAAATAAATTTATAAATATTTATTTATAACTAAAAATTAAATATAACAAATATAAAATAAAATAACTAAATAAATTAATAAATATAAATAAAAGCTAAATTTTAATATAAATAACTTTGTTTATATTTTAAAAAAAAAAATAAACAAATTAATTGTTTAAATAATAAACTTAATTATTTTTTTATATAAATGTTATATAAAATTTTAAAATATAAAAATTATATTTATTTGCTAAAACTGTTAAACTAATAAAAAAAAATATATTAATTTTATATAAATCAATTATAAAAATATATAAACAATTTATAATTTAAATAAAAGTATAAACATTTAAATAAAAAAGTTATAAATTTAAATATTAATAACAAAAAATTAAAAATTAAAAAAATTTTGTTTTTATAAATTTAATATAAAAAATTATTTTATAAAATAAATTAAAAAAACTAAAATTTAAATAATATATAATATTTTATTATTAACTTTTATTATTTTTTATATTTGTTATAACAATATTACAATATTTATTTTAATAAAATAAAACTATTTAAACAATTAAAATACTAATTAAAAACTTTTAAAAAAAAACAAATTAAACTAAACTATAAAAATAACAACTATATTAAGTTTAATTAAATATAATTTTATAAAATTAAATTTTAAAAAGTTTAAATAATTATTAGCTTTTATATTATTGCAAGTTTAAAATAAACATTAAATAAATAAAAAAATAATTATAACTAAATTATATTTATTATATAAAAAAACAGTATATAAAAAATATACTAAAGTATTTATTATGTTTTATAGTAAACATTTATTTTATTATATTAAAAGTAAACAATAAATATATAATAAATAATATTAAAATAATAAACAAAATAGTTATTATAAAAAAAAAATTTATATATAATTAAACTTTCTATTGTAGATTTAATTTTTTTTTCTTTTTTTTTTTAGTTTTGTATTTTTTTTTGAATATATAGTATTTTTATATGTGCTATATTAGCTGTTTTTTTTTTCATTTTTTATACTTTTTTACAAAAAAAAAAAAAAAAAAAAAAGATTTTTGGTATTAATTTTTTTTTTTTTTTTTTTTATTTTAATTTTTATAATAA
>MU378623.1:0-11563 GCA_022495175.1 Hypoxylon argillaceum | reverse complement strand
AAATTATATTTATAAATAAATATATTATATTAATTTAAAAAAGTTAAACTATATAATTAGCTAAAATTAACTTTTATATAAAAAATTTTATATAATAATATATTTTTTAATATATTTGAAATATATATATAAGCAGTATTTGCTAGCTAAAAGCTTTATATAATTTATTTATTGCTGTTTAAATTATTAACTTTTAAAAAGCTAATATAATTACTTTAAACAAATAAATTAAATAATAAATCAACAATTGCAACTATAAACTAATATTTATATTTTTTAATTTATATTATATAAAGTTTTTTATTTTTATAAATAGTTTATTTATAAATAATATAAATATAACGTTATAAATTAAATTTTTAATTATATTAGCTATAAAAACTTATATAAAAAATAATATTAATTTTAAATTTGAAATTTTTAACAATATTATTTATTAAAATTTAAGCAAATATAAACAAATAACTAAAAATATATTAACTAATAAGCTATATAAAATAATCAATAGATTTAATAATATAATTGCTTTTTATACAACTTTTTAAAAAATTTTAAAAACATTAAATATATTACAAGTTTTAGCAATTTTATACTTCGATTTAAAGTTGTTATATAACTGTTTAATTAAACTTAATACAATATAAAAAAAGCAATTTATAATTAATATTATATTGCTACAAAAATTATATAAAAAAAAAAAAATCTTTAAAATATATTAAATTAATAAAAAAAATAATTTAGTTAATATATTAATAAAAAAAGTATTAAACTAAACATTTAAAACATTAGTTTTAACTAATAAGTTATATATATAAATAAAAACATATATAAAAAAAAATTAAAAAATATATATATATAAAAAAAACTGCAATTAAAAAAAAAGTTTGTAATTGTTAAAATAGCAATATTAATTGTAATTAATATATATTTAAATTTTTTTTATATAACTTACTATTTATTTATTAAATAATTAGTTATATTTTGTTATATATAATGCTAATAAATTATTAATAAGCTTATATAACTTTTATATATATATTATATATATAAAAATTTTTTTTTAAATATAAAAACAACAATAATATTATATAATTACAAAATTATATTTTGCTTTAGTTTTGTTATATACAATCAATTATATAAAGCTAAATCAACAATATTTATATTTATTATAAAAAAATAGCTTTTTTTTAAAATATATAAACTATATATATTATTTAAAATTAACTTTTTTTAAAAAAATATATTTATATTTATTATAAAAAAACAGTTTTTTTTTAAAATATATAAACTATATATACTAGTTAAAATTAACTTTTTTTAAAAAAATATATTTATATTTATTATAAAAAAACAGCTTTTTTTTAAAATATATAAATTATATATACTACTTAAAATCATTTTTTTATAAAAAAATATATTTATATTTATTATAAAAAAACGGCTTTTTTTTAAAATATATAAACTATATATACTGTTTAAAATAACTTTTTTACAAAAAAGCAGTTTTATAATTTTTATAAAAACATATAAAATTATTTTAATAATTTTTAATATTGTAATTATATATTTTAATATTTTTAAAATGTTTATAGTTTTTATAAAAATAATAAAATTTATTTAAAAAAAACTTTTTTAAATATAATTTATAATTAAACGTTATATTTAAGCAATAATAATTAATTATATAATATATATATAAACTTATTAATAATTAAAATATGTTATAAATTAATATAAAAAATTATATATTTTATTATTGATTTATAGTTTAATTAATAATAAAATATTATATATAAACTATTGTAATAAATATTTAACTTTTTTTAGCTATAATTTAATATTTTAAATTTTAATATTTATTATATTATAAAAAGCAGCAAATATATTATTTTATAAAATTAATTAAATAGCTATATTTATATTTTATATAATATTAATATTATATTTGTTTTATTTATAATTATTTATTACAATAATAAATTTTATAATTAAACATTTTAAATTTTAATTAAAAATATAATCGAAATTTTAATTATTAATAATATTTTAATATTTTGTTTTTATTGCAATATTATATTAAAAATAATTTTTAATAATTATTTTTATTAAATAGTTTATAAAAGAAACTAAAAAAAAACATATTTAATTAAAACTAATTTTAAAATATAATTTATTTATATTTAAATTTAAAGTTTTAATTTTTAATTGTTATAGTTTAAAATATAGCTAATATATAATTTTATATAAAAATTGTTTAAGCGTTAAATTTTTTTTGTTAATATTTAATGCTATTATAATTTAATTGCATTTTTTTAACATTTTAATTTATATTTTTGTTTAATTAAAAATAATATTGTAATTTTAAAATATTAATTAAGTAAAAAAAATGCTTTATTTATAAAATAAATAAAAAACTTTTTTTTTATAATAATTAATTAATAAAATTATTAAATATATATTAAATTTAATTTAATTAATATTGTAATTTTAAACAATTTAAAACAAAATATTATATAATTTATTATATAAGCAATAATTAAATTAACAATATTTTTATATAAAATATTTATAATAAAGCTAAAATATTTAATTATAAAATTAATTTAATAATTGCAGCTTTTATTATAATAAAAACTTTTTAATAAAGCTTAAATAAATATTAATTTATAATATTTTAAAAAGTTTTTAAAACTATAAATTGTTATTATTAATAATTTATTATATTTTATTAAGTTGTTTTATATAATTTAAAATAATTATATTATAAAAAAGTTATTTTAACTTAAATTTTTTAGTTTTAAAATTATGTTAATTATATTAAATATATAATTATTATTTTAATAAAGCAAAAATAACTAAAGTTATATATTATTTTATAAAGTTTATATAAAAAAAATTTAAAAATAAGTTATTTTTTATATAATTTGTTAAAATATAGTTGTTATTAAAAATAAAGTTTATATAATTATATACTGCTTTAAAAAAAAGTTAAAAAAATTAAAATTAAATTATAATTAAAGTTTTATTTAAATATAAAACTTTATTAATTAATTTTAATTTTTAATTTAATTTTGATTTTTAATTTAATTTTAATTTTCAAGTTAATTTTAATTTTTAATTTAATTTTAATTTTTAGTTTAATTTTAATTTTTAACTTAAATAAAAAAAGTTAATAAATATTTTAATAATTTTTTAATATATTATTAGCATGTTTTTTTGTTAATATAAAATAATAAACTAAGTTTTTTAAATTTATATTAATATTTTTTAAATATTTTATAATGAATTATTTAAAATAAACAAACTTTTAAACTTATATAAAGCTTTTAAATTATATATATTAAGTTTAAGTTATATTTTTTTATTATTATTTATATATAGTTTTAATTATTTTATATTTAGTTGCTTTTTTTTTAAATTAGTTTTTTTATATAAATATTAATATTATTAAACAAGTTTTTATTAACAATATTAAATAGCTCGTTTTTTAAACTTAAATTTCTTGTTTTATTTTAAGCTTTGTTTTTAAAATTTAAACTTAATAATTTATTTTTAAAACTTAAGTTTATTGCTTTATATTTAAAACTTAAATTTAATATTTTTAAATTATTATAACAATTATAGTTAATATTATATTTTTTACTTTAAGCTTTATTTTTAAAACTTAAATTTAATGTTTTTAAATTATTGTAACAACTATAGTTAATATTATATTTTTTATTTTAAACTTTATTTTTAAAATTTTTAACATTATAATAACTTTTAATAATAAATTTAGTTTATATATTGTAATAATAATTAAATAAATAATTAAAACAAAGTTAAAAATAAAAAAAAAAAGCTTTAAATAAAAAAGTTATATTAATAAAAAAATTATATTAATAAAAAGATTTTATTAATAAAAAAGTTCTATTAATAAAAAAGTTTTGTTAATATAATAATAATAACTAGTAATAAAAACAATGTTATATTATAACTAAAAAAAAAAATAAAAAAACTAAAGCAAAATTTATTATAAAAAACTATTAAAGTTGTTATATTTTAATTTAATAGTAATTAATAGTAATAATTAATTAATATTTTTTTTTGTTTTTATATATTATTATTTGTTTTTATTTAGTTTTTTTTATTTTTTTTTATTTTTTTTGCTTAATTGTTGCAAAAATTTAAAATATTAAAAAATATAACTTAAATATAGCTATAACTTTTTTAATTTATAAAAAATAAAAAGAATTTTATATTTTAAATATAAATATTATTTATATATTTTTAACTATTATTTATATAAATTATATATATTTTATACATTTTTATATTATGTTATTTATATAAAAAGTTTTTAAATTATTTTTTAGTTTTTTATTTTATATTATTGTTTTTTTTTTTAAAAAACTTTAAAGTTGTAAAAATATAAAAACTAATTAAAATTATATTTTTATATAATAGTTTATTTTGTTATTTTTATAATATTTATTATATTTAATAAATATTTAAATTATTATTTATATATTAAAAAAAAGTTGATAAATATTTTTAAGTATTAAAATGTAAACAAAAAAAAAAAAGTTTTTAAATATATTAAAAAATTTAATATATTTAAATATATTAAAACAACTATAAGTTTTATTTAATAATATTTAAAAGTAAATAATTTATATATTTTTTATAACTTTTATTAATAAAATAAAAACGATTTTTTGTTTTAAAATTTATTTATTTGCTTAATAGCTAAAAAAACAATAATAACAATATAAAAAAAAGTAATAAAAAAAATAAAAACGCTGCTAAAAATAAAAATATTAACAAAATTAAATGTAAAATTTAACATTAATAACTATATATATGTTTTATTTAAACGTTTAATTAATTAAATATTTAATTAAAACAACTATATTATTTAAAACTAATATAATAAACGCTTAATTAAGCAATATTAATATAAAAACTACAGCTATTATAAAATATATATTTAATAAAAAAAAAAAATTTTTTTAAAAAGTAAAAACATATATATAAAAAACTATTAAAGTTATTGTGTTTAAAATTAACAATAATTATTAATAATAACTTGTTATAATTAAAATATAAAAAAAATTAATTTATATAATATATTATTATATTAGTTAAAAAATTAAAACAAATTATATATATATTAAGTAAATATATTAAATTAAAAAACAATTTTATAAATAATTTTATTAAAAGTTTAAATTATATTAAACATTAAAACTTTATAAATTTATATTTAATTAATAAATTAATTAATTATATTATTTAAATTAATAAAAAAATAAAATAAAACTAAGTTTTATTACAACTATTTATATTAAGTAGTTAATTATTTTAAAACATATTTATTTATTAATAAAAAAACAAAAAAGTTATTATTAAATGTTTTTTTATAATTTTATTTTTTTAAAAATTTTAAACTTTTTAATGTTTTAAAAGTATTGTTTTTTATAATTTTTTTGATTAAATTAATAAATTAAATAATTAATATATAATAAAAAAAAAGTTATTTACTATTATTTAATTAGTTTAATTTTTTTTTTTAATAAAGTTTTAATAAGTTTTTAATTTTTAATTTTTAGTTTTAAGTTTTAATATAGCTATTGTTAATTTAAAATAAAATTAATTATTATTAAGTTTTATATATTTTTTATAATATTAAAAAATTAAAATTATTATTAAAAACATTTTTATTTATATATAAATTGTATTAAAAAATAATAGTAACAAAAATGTTAAAAACAATAATGTTTTAAAAAAATAAAACTATTTTTAAAGCTGTTTTAATATATTTAATTAATTAAAATATAACTATATTAAATTAATAGTTTAATAATATAATTATATATTTGTTAATAAAAAAAAGTTAAAAAAAGTGTTTAATTTTTATAATTGTTTAACTTTACATTTTATAAAAAAAGTGTTTAATTAAATAAAAACTAGTTCAAACTTTATATTACTAGTTTTATTTATATAATTATACTTAAATATAATTTTTTAATTTTTAAAAATTATTACTTATATTAAATAATAAATTTAATTATTTTTAAACAAATAACAGCTATATAAACTAAGTTTTAACAACTTTTTATAAAAAGCTATTTTATAAAATATTTGCTAGTTTAATTATAATAAAATTAGATTTATTATTACAAGTTGTTTTTAAATAAAATTTCTATAATATAACAGTTTGTTATATTTTTATTATTTTTTTTTTTTTTGCTATAGTTAATATATTTTATTTAAACATAATTTTATAAATTAATAATTTTATTAAAACTTTTAATATAGCTATATAATTAATAAATAAAAACTAAATAATAAAAACTGTTTTGCTTTTATATAAAATTAAAAAGTTTTGTTTATATAGCTTTTAATAATAAAAAAATTTAATTTTTAAATGTTAAATATTAATACTATAAAAATTAAACAAAAAACATTTAATAAAACTTATATGTTTAATTAAAAATAAATATTTAAATAATATATGTTTTAAATATAATAAATAAAATATATTATATAACTATTATTAATAACAATAATAAAATATAAAGTATAATAGTTTATTTATATTAAATATAATAAGTTATAAAAGTAATACTTTAATAAAATGTTTTTATTATAAATTTGTAAAAATAATACATACTTTTAGCACTTTTAGTAATAAATATTACATAAAGTTAGCTTATATATAAAATAAAACAAGTTTATATAAAACAAATTATAGCATTTATATAAACTATTTTATTGTTAATATAAGCTAAACTTAAAAAAAGCATTAAATTAAGCTTTAATTTATAACTAGTTTTTAAATTATATAATTAAATAAATTAAAATAGTTATATAATTATTATATTTATATATTTATAAATTATATTAATGTTAACTTTAGTAAAAATAATATATTATTTTAGCTTTTATTATATAATTAAAATTAATAAAAATATAATTTTTAAATTTTAATAAATTAATAAACACTTTTAATTTAAACGTTTATTAATTTTTAAATTAAATAATATATATATTTAAATAAACTATATTTAGTTTTTATAATATTATTAATTAAAACATATAACTTTTTAAATAGTTTTTTTTATATTAAAACAATTATTAAACATTTTTAATTTAGCTTAAATATTTTTTAAAAACAACTATGTTATATATTAATATAACGTTTTAAAAACAAGTGCATTTTAAAAGCTTTTTAACTTTTAAACAGTTTATATTATATAAGTTTTTTTTATAAGTTATTTGTTTTAAATTTAAAAAAAGCACTAATAATGCTAATAGTACTGCTATATAAGTTATAAATGTTTTTAATACTTAAAATATTAACAAAAGCAAAAATATATTAAAAAAAATATTAACATTAATTATTACTACACTTAATAACTAAGTTTTATTAATATAGCTTTTAAAAGTTAAAGTTAGCAAATATATTTAAATAATAAATATTAACATTTTATTACATTTGTTTTATTTATATTACTTTTAAACATATTATAATAAATTAATTACTTTTATAAAATTTAAACTATAAAAAATACTTTTAATTATTATATTATATATATATTAATAGCTTAGTTTATAATATTTTTAAATTTATATATTTATTTTAGCAGTTAAAAACAAACAAAAAAAAATAGTAATATTTTTAAAAAAAAACTTATATTAAAAAAAACAGCTAATATTAAAAAAAAAAAACTAAAAAACAATTAAAAAACAATTAACTTTTTATATTAAAACTTGCTGCTTTTTTGCTATGTTTTTTTTTATTTATTATTATTAAATTATAATATTAAATATTTTTACTTTAAAAATAAAATATAAAACATATTAAATAATATAAGTGCTTTTTTTAACTTTTAATAGTAAAGTTAATTTAATATTATTTATTTAGTTATTTTAAAAATAAAAACAAATTAAATATATTTTATTAATTGTTTTAAATAATATAAAAAGTAATAATAATTAAACTAGCAATAAACTTTATTTAAAATTTATAATATAAATATTATTTAAAGCTTTTTTATTTTTAATTTTATTAGTTTATTATTAATACGTTTTTATATTTTAAAGTAATAATATATATATAAAAAAGTTTTAAAATTAAATTATAAAAAAACTATTAAAATTTAACTACAGTTTATAATTTATTATTATATTATATAAAAAAATAAGCTAAATATAAATATATAGCTATATATTATTTATTTAAATTTATATTATTACTATTAATTAAAATTTCAAATAATAAATCGCAATATAATATTTTTACTTTTTATAAAGCGTTAAATAATAAAAAGTTAAACAAGCAAATATTATTTTGCTATAAATAAAACTTTTGTTTTAATACTGTTTTATTATTTACTTTTTATTTTTTATTATATAAGCTTATAAAAAAAAAATAAGCGTTAAAATAAACGTAATAAATATAAGCTGTTTTTTTTTGTTTAAATATATATAGCTTAATTAATTAATATATTATATAATTTAAAAAACATTTAATGTATTAATTTATTTTATTTTGCTAATTTAGTTTTAACTGTAATTTTTTAAGCTATAAATTAAATAACTGTTATTTTTACTAATAATATATACTAGTTAGCAGCACTTTTTTTTTTTTTTTTTTGTAATCACTTAATTTTTTTTTACTATTGATTTATATAGCTGTTTTAAATTGCATATTTTAATATAATAAAATAACATTTATAAACTTTTAAGTATTAATTTTTATTAATTTATATATAAAACTTTATTAGCTGTTTTAATATTTAATATATTAATATAAAAATAATATAAAATTATATATATAAAATTATTTTAGTTTTTAAAAAGTTAAATAAATTAAAAAAAAATTTAACAAAAAGTTTAAAAAAAAGTTAAATAAAAAGTTTAAAAAAATAACATTTTATAATTAATATAATATAATAAAAAAGTTGTAAATAAATTATAAAATATTTTAATTTAATTAATTAAAACAGCTTTATAGTTTGTTTATAATATTGTTTATTTTTAGTTTAATTAATTAAATATTATTTAATAAACTATGTTATTATTATAAAAATTATATTATTTTTTAATATTAAATAGTTTTAAATATTTATATATATAAAAATATAAATTATATTTTATAAAATATTTAAAATATTATTAATTTAAAACGTTTATATTATTATTATTAAATAAAAATAAAACAATTTATATAAATAAAACAATCGTTTTTTTTTTTTTTAATAATTGTTTAGTTTTTTTTATTTTTTATAAACATTTGTTTTAACTACTGCTTTTTAAATTTCTATTTAAAATTTAACTTTATTAAAAAACTTTGTTTTATTATAATAATATATTTTTTTAACTTTTTTAATATAAATAAGCTTTAATAACTATTTTTTATTTTATTACTATATTAAAATTAATAAATAACATTATAAATAATATATAAATAGTTTTTTGTTTTAATTGCTATTAAAATTTAATTTAACTAGCTTTTATTAAAACTTAAATATAATTTATTAAAATATAATTTATAAACTAGCTATTATTTTAAATATATAAACTAAACTATAATAACAAATATTGCTATATAGTTATTATTAAAATAAAAAATAGCTTTTATTTTAAATTAAACTAATTTATTAAAAAAAAATAGTTAAAGTTAAAATAGTATAAAATAAATATAAAATATTATAGCTTAATTAAATAAAAGCTTAGTTTTAGCTAAATTAAAACAACAATAAATTTAAAAAAGCATTTAAAGCAGTTATAAAAACAATATATATTTTTCAATTTATAACATTTAATTTTACAAGCTGTCGACTTATATTTTTACTTTTAATTATATTACAAAATAAAAGCAGTTAATTTAAAGCTATTGTTTAAAATAAAACATATTTTTTTAAAAAGCTGCAATAGTTAATAAATCAAAAAAATTAAATCAATAGTAATTTAACTAATTAAAAATATAAAACTTGTTTATTAAAAGCTAATATTTAAAATAAATTAATTTGTTAAAATATTATAATATTAAATATATATTTAATATTTATAATTAATATTATTAATAATAGTTTATATAAAAAAATGTTAAAAAAAAAAGTTAAAAAAACTAATTTAATATTTAAATGTTATAAGTATTAAAAAAAATATAAAACAATAAAACAATAGCTTTAAAAAATAAAATAGTTTTTATATATTATATTAAATTAAAAAAACTTTTTAATTTAATTTTATAATTTTAATAAAAAAGTTTTTAATTTAGTTTTAAAACTATATTATATATTTTTATTACTAGTTTAATTAAAATATATTTAAAAATATAAACTATTTATATTATTTTTTTTATTGTTATTTTAAAATTATAAAGTTTTTTATTGCTATTTTAACAAAAGTATTATTTTACTTTTATTTTATTATAATATTATTATTATTATTTTATTAGTTATTATAATATATTTGTTTGTTTTTAGTTTAATTATTACTTTAGTTGTTACTATTGTTATATTTATTTTAAGTTATTTATAATAGTTAATTTTTAATAGTAAATATTTAATTTTAATATATTTATTATAGCTTTTATTAATATAATATATTTTATAATAAAAGTTTATTTTTATTATATTTATAACAATATTATTTTATTAATTTAAAACTTAAATATAAATTTATATTTTTATTTTAAGTTATAATAAAAAACTTTTATAAAAATAATTTATAAAGTTTATAAAAATATATATTTTTGCTTTATAATAAACAAAATATTAATAATAAATATAAAGTTATTAAATAATATAATTATTGTTTTAACATTTTTTTAACTTAAAAACAAAGATAACTAAATGTTATATAAAAAAAAACTAAATAAAAAAAAAATATAATAAATTATTATATTAACTATAACAAAAATATATATACTTTATAAAATATATATATTATATTAAATTTTTTAATAGTTATAAATATAATATTTGTTTTTTTTATTAAATTATAATTTTATACTTTTAATAATAAGTTATAAACTAATAGCTATAAATATATATTTATAAAAACTTAATATATAATTAATATTAAATTATTTTAATAATAAATAATATAATAATTAATAAAAATTTTTATATTATATATATATTTTTTTTTATTTTGTTTGTTTTTTATGTTTATATTTTATTTATTATGTTTTTTTAAAATATTTATTTATTATTTTTAATAAATTAAAAATATTAATTAATAAATAAATTTAGTAAAAAAATCTAATAAATAAATTATATAAATATTAATTATAAAACTTTAAATATAATATTAATTTAATAAAACAAAATATATTAATTTTTATTTATAATATTAGCTTTTTAATTATAGCATTAAACTTTTTTTATAATATAATTTAATTAAATTTTAAAGTTTTTTTTTTTTTTAATATTTATTTAATTAGTTATTATATAATTATATAAATATATTTATTTAATTTAATATATTAAATTATATTAAACTTTATAATAAATAAAAAGTTATATTTAAACGTTATATCTTTAAGCTTTTTTTATAATAATAA
>MU378622.1:0-11567 GCA_022495175.1 Hypoxylon argillaceum | reverse complement strand
GTAGGTAGGTAGGTACGCGGTAGTACTTGGATAATCAAACTAAGTGGGGTCATGGCGCATGTAGGATGAAATCGAGGCGTATGCAGGTGGGCTCGACTAAAGTTGGGTAAGCGTGTATTTTAGGACGGGAAAGGGAAGGGGAGACAGTGCGGGTGACACAGTCACAGGGGGGGATAGGTTGATTAGCTAAGTCAGACCTAGTTCGACTTTTTCCTAGGTATATAATTAGCTAGCGTAGATTTTACAAGGAGTCATGGCACACACAGGCAGTTGTGCCGGCCCTTAGGGGGTCAGCTACGCCATGAATATACGATTGCTTTACCGGAATACTCGCTTTTCTCCTTTCAAATCTCTAGAAGCGATTAAGATGGCCGTAGCCAGTCCTCTAGAGTGCGGTGTGTGCCTCACACACTCCATTTCAATATACGGATGTGTACTTGAAAAATGTCTTGGTGTACGAAGGCGAGCGACCCTTCAACCTGCTACACGCCTCGTTCGAAGACGTGCACGGAACGGAGCGATTCCAAACGCCAGGGACAGTGCCCAATAAAGGCGGTGCCGCTGAGTTCGACAAGAAGTATGGGCTCCTCTCCGAAGCTACATTTAACGCAATCATGATGGTCGATTTCTGTAACCCGATATACTCCTGGCGCCGAGGCGTGTTGATGCAGTATGTTCCCCGGAAGACCATATACAACGCCGATACATTGTCTTACCATATCGACTCACGCTTCATTGAAAACATCGAAAACGCACTGTGGTGCAAATTCAACATCGTAGGGAGTCCTGAATCCGAGTTTATTAGACGCCTGAAGCTTCCACTGTAGGACCAACGGAATATGATTGAGAAAAGCCGAAGAGCCACCCGCCATAGGACGAAATTGAGTTGGTCAATCTCGACTACCCGGTTATACATATGCGATGCTCCAAAAGATCGTCGCGCGTATACCGTTAATACCTACGGAGCATCAACGGGGATCGCTTGGCCTGTAGGGATCTAAACTTGGCATACTCGGCGGCGAGGGCGAGATGAAGGTAGGCATTTCCTAACAGGGCAAAATCGCATGTAGTTCCTACAAAATCCAACTCAAGGTCTTGGCCACCGGGTTAGTGTCGCGTATTAATTAGAACGTCTATCTCCATTGCAACAGATTTATATAGACTATCCAACCGCCCACGGGGATAGTGCTATATTAGGAGCGTCTCGCAGTTGTTAACATTGCCGTTTAGAAATATTTTTTCCGGCGCCAATGCCATGACCATGTTGCCCTCCAGTATATGTATACGCTGCTTTTCCCACTCATTCATCATGAGTGGACCTAAAATTAAACCAAAAGCATATCATCGGCATTGATAAGCGACAAATACGATAATGGGTCATTTCTCTATAGTTGCCGCCGGTTTGGCATTTGCGTCCGCAGTCTACGGCCAATGCGGCTCTGGCACACCCGATGCCATCGTGGACGGCACCGCAGGCGCCTACACCGCCACCAAAGGGTCAGAGCAGGTGTACTCGGGATCGAACTATTACCAGGCGATTCAATCGGCGCTGAACTCCATTGGGAGTGGGCAGCGTGTCGCCGTCCTCGCATCGGGGTCCATCGGGACAAGCAGCGTCAGCATCAGCAGCGGCAAGATCTTCGAGGGGTGCGGCACCATCGACGTCGGGAACCGGGCCGCACACGGAGCCATCGAGTCGCTCGGCACCACGGATGTGAAGATCCCCTACCTCAGCATGACGGGCAACCCGTATTTCGGGCTCTGGTTCTACGGTGTGAAGAACCTCGCCCTCGGCGAGATCAAGATGAATCTTAGCGGCGGGCTGGGCATCCGCTTCGAGCGCGACGAGGCGCCCAACAGCAATGTCAGCAGTATGTGATCCCTAAAGCCGTTTCCACCAACAACCATATATGTCCGACCCGAGAAAGCGATTGCTGACTTGAGCGGCGCTAGTGGACACCATCACGGTGACTGGTGCCGGCAGTCATGCCGTTGAAACATGGAATATCGACGGCTTGACCATCGGCAGCGTCATTGCCCGCGACGTGGGCGAGTGCGGCCTACTGTTGCAGACCACGACGAATGCCCAGGTAGGACTCGTTGACGGCGACAACGTCGCCGCGGGCAACGGGTACGCCACCTTCCGCATGGCGAACAACAACGGGCAGCTGGCCGACGGCAGCTACACGCCCAACGTGTTCGTCGACAAGGTGGTTTCGCGCGGCGGCGGGCGCGGCGTCTTCTGCGTCTCCGAGTCCGGCGGCGCCGTCATCTCCGAAGTCGACCTTGCTGATAACGAGAACAACGCGATTCTCATTGAAAACTGTTACGGCGTCGAGATCAGCGGCGGAACCGTGGAGGGGGGTGGCGAGGTACGGATCTCCGCGCGTACCGAGTTCGAGAACACGCGTGACGTCTCTATCACTCTTACCGTGAACAGTAATACCGTTCGAGAGTCGCCGTGTGGTGAGAACATTAGCTGGGCGATTTCGGGCGATGCTACTCAGAGCATTTGTTAAGTTTATGACCGGTTATATGCAGACTAAAGTAAATGTCGAGAAACAAAACTATAAATATATGATCACAATTGCCTTTACCTTTGTTTCGTAGACTTACCTACCTAGTCCCCAGGTTAATAGCTAACATTCGAGCAGGCATAGTCATTCTTAACCCTATCTTAGAATAAACACTTGAAGAATACAGGAAACAAATGTCTGTCAATGGTGAATTAAAATCGTAGATATATACGTGTGTATACTTCCTAAATATTTATTTAGTTGATGGTCTAGTAGTATGTACTAAGTATGCCGGTGAAGTCTTCAAGCGTCAAGGCTCTGGGAACTTAGTCACCACATCGAGCGTGAGTGCCCACATTGTTAACGTGCCTACGGAACAGCCCGTATATAACGGCACAAAGGCTTTTACAACGCATTTCTGCAAGTCCCTAGCTCGCGAGTGGCGAGAGTTTTCCCCAGTAAATATCGACTCGCCGAGATCTTTCGATACCAAAATGGGTGCAAGCCCATTTGCCATCAACGAAGCTCACCGCATAGCGGTTTTAGGGCGACAGGTGCATACTAAAGAGATTAAAGATTTGTATTTATATCTGGCAAGCGATGCTTCGACATATATGACAGGCGCCAATATCATTATTTCCGGTGGCTACGTTCTAACCGGAACGAATAGACCTGATTATAGCTTAGATTCCTTTGAGCAGGTAATATAACAGAGGTAACAAACACGGTAGTTAGATACAATAGAATAGAATTCAAGTCGAAATAGAACAGAACCGTGAGGTTTTGTTTGGCGACTACTGCTCAGATGATATTAGTAATAAGAAAAGGGGCACATCTGGAACTCTAAGAGCAATGGGACATTATTGTACTCTACTTTTCCAAGTGTAAGATCGCCGACGGGGTTGGTTGGTAGTGGAACTTGTTGATGAAAGTTTACTAAACCTCGTATTTTCCTATGAGTAGACTTCCATTCACAATGCACCGCGAGATTCCGCAATACCATGACTTCGTAACATTTGTACTCTTATTTTCAGACTTTGGGGTCTAGGTAACTAGTCCTCTAATTTAATAAGACACTATCTGATCACGAAAAGAAAAAGTGAGAAAATTAATGCCTTTCCCCATGTAGTCGTAGAGATATTACCAAGAGCAGAAGCTAGATATGGATAAGGAGAATCGTATGTACTGAGAAAGTTTAGTAGTTACGTATGAGAAACATTGCGATCTTTACAATATTCTAAATACATATGTACGGCTTATCCTCATTCTCGATTTATGACGATCACGAAAATATGAACATCCGCTACGGCACCCGACTAGAGCTGGTGAGATAACTTACACCCGCCTGAGAATCTACCTGCGTCCTATAAAACTACGACGTCCGCATTACAATCCCTTTGTATATATACTGATATTTACACCTTGAAGCACATTTTATGAGATAACAAATGGTGTAAACTTGAATATAGATATGAAATACTCTCTTGTTCAGTCAGTGATAGTGTATAAGTATGAGCTGCCCGCTGCCTAGATAAAGTACTTTTAACACGGGGTTGAGCATAGCAATGTATCATAGATCCTTGGCAGCTGTTCGTACTCGGTAAATGATACTGCAGGCGTTGCCGACTACGACGCCATGATTCATTGACTCGTCTGACATGCATCGCAGTCAAGAAAACGGACTGATCCGGAATGACTCGAAGAGCTAAGCGAATGCTCACAGAGAACCTAGGCCCCTGCCGATCGTTGATATTCAGGATTGCAGATCGGTAGCTATTGGTTCAGAATCCACATCGTAGTGCATAGCTCCCGGTGACCGTTGCAGCAATGGATTCATGAATTGCATTATAAGTCAAGGCACCCCTCTGCGACCAGCCCCCCCTACAGCTATACCTAATTTTATCACCTTTTTCAATCACTATTGCCACTTATTTACTAAATAACTCAACAACTATTAAATCAATCAATTAGCTAATTAATAAAATTAACTATTATATAATTTTTTACAGTATTTTTTTTTTAAATTGGCGTTTCTAGTTTTTTTTTATTTGAATTAACAATTGCTTTTTGTTTTAGTTATACTTTATGTTTTGCAAGTTGTACTTTTATTTTTAAAACTTGTTGTAAATTAACAAAAGTTTTGTTGAAATTAAAAGCTATTTTTTTTCGTTTTTTAGATTTTTTTTTATTTAGTTAAACTTTTAATTTGTTATTTTGTTTAATTAAAGCTACAATTTCAATGTTATAATTATTTAAACTTTTTGTAAGTTTTTAAAATAATATTTAAGCAGTAAATATTTAATAAGTTTAATTATTTGTATTAAACATTTTAAATATAAACTTTAAATTTTTTAAACTTTTAAGTATAAAAATTAAAGCTGCTAAAAATATATTAATATATTTAAATATTAAAGCTTTATTTAAAAGTATTTAAATAGTTTAATTAAAATTACAGCTAAACTATATTTACTGTATAAATAGTGTATAAATAATATACTAAGGTATTTATTACACCTTGTAACAAATATTTCATTATACTAGAAGTAAACAATAGATGTATAATAAATAATACTAAAACAATAGAAAAAATATTTACTACAGAAAAAAAAACTTGTATATAATTAAGCCTGCTATTATAAACTCAATTTTTTTTTTCTTTTTTTTTTCAGCTTAATATTTTTTTTTAAATATATAATATTTTTATATATGCCATATTAGCTATTTTTTTTTAGCCCTTATAATATTAAGCTCGTTTTATTTATTTGTTTTAAGTTAATATTAAAAAGCTTAATTTGATACTAAATTAATACCGATTTAATATTAAATAAAACTTAATATTGATTTGATATTGATCCGATATTAAATATATCAAAATATTGAATCTTTTATCTAATACTGAATTTTTTTTTGCTTTTTTACTAAAAACTTATATCAAAAAAAAAATACTAAGCTATAATATTATAAGCTTTTTTAGCATTTAAAAAAAAAGAAAAAAAAAAAAAAGATATTTATATTAAGCAAATTCTATTTTTATTTTAAAAACAAAAAAAGCTATTTAAATGTAAAAAAAACAACTTTAAACTTTTTAGCTAAAAAATCTATAATTTATAACATTACTTTGTAAAAAACTACGCTAAAGTTTGCTAAAAAATACTTTAATAGTTTAAAAAAAAATACTTACTAATAATATTAAAATTATATAAAAAATAAAATAATGTAAAATTTTTATATATTTTATTTAATTGTTAATAATATTTAATGAAATATTTTTTTTAAGTAAAAAATAAATATAAATCAGCTTACTAATAAAAAAAGTGCTATATATATAAAGCATTTTTTTTATTTGATATAATAAGATATAAGTTTAAAAATAAAAAATTTACTATTAATTACAATATTTAGAAAAAATTAAATAAAGCTAAACTTAAGCTTGTTTTTAATAAAATATATATTTATATTATTATAACTTAAATATTTTATAAAATAATAAATCAACTATATATTATAACTTTTAATAATAGTTAAAACTAAAATTATTTATATACTACTTGTTATATTATAAAAAATTTTATATAAAAAAGTAAACAATTTTTATAAAAAACTAAAACAAAACTAGTTAAAAATAAATAAATTTTAAAAATATATAAAAAAAAAATTAAAAAACTATAAAATTATAACGAAGTTTTTTAAAAAGCTTTGATTAAAGTATACAAAAAAACACCTGCTATATAAATTATTACTAAATAAAAACTTATTTAATAAATATTTATTTAGCAGCTTTTTATTTAAAAAAATTACATTTATATAAATAGTACTAATAATAAAGCTATTTTTAGCTAATTTATTTTAATAAAAAATATTTTATTTATTGCTATTTTTAAAAAAACTATTTAAAATAAAGTTATTTAAATCGGTTTAAACTTTGAAATAAATATTTAAAAATTTATTATTTTATATATATTTATTTTAAAAGCTATTATTTATAATATATTTATTTTAAAAAGTACTATTTAAAAAAAAAGCTATAAAAAAAATATAATATTAGATTTAATATTTTTAAATAATAGTAAATAAAATATAAAAACAACTAACTTTTTTATTTTTATTAATAATACTTTTTTAAATAAAAAGCTTATAATAAAATTTTACTACTAATATTTATTTATAAAAAATAAACTTTAAATAAATATAAATTATTTTATAAATAAATATAGCTAAATATATTATATTTTAAAATATATAAATAGATCAACTGCTTTAAAAATTATTTTATATATATAACTATTAAAAAAGTTTTAAAATATTTATTAAAATTATATAGCAATTTTTATAAATATAAAAAAGTTAAAACTAAATATAAAAAGTTTAAAATAAAAAAACTTGAAATATTTTTAAATTTTTAGCTTAAGTTTATTAAGTTAATAAATCAAGCTTATATATTTTAAATCGATTATAAACAAAATTTATATAATAAACTATTAAAACATTTAAATAAAATTATAATATTTAATATAAATAGTTTTAAAATTACTTTTAATATTTATTGTTTTTATATTTAAATTGTTAACTATTAATAATATAAAAACTTTATTAATAATTTTATTATATAAAAAATTAATTAATAGCTATTAAAATATAATATTTTTAATGTTTTAAAAAATTTATTTACAAAAAATCTACTTTTATAAAACTTATTTATAAAAGTATTATTTAATAAAACTATGTTTTTAATTATTAAGCGATATTTTTTTATTTTAATATTTAAAAAGTTAAAAAATAAATATAAGTTTTATATAAAATTATAATATAAAAAAAAAATAATTTTAATATAAAAAAGTTTTTATTTTATTTATTATAAAACTAGCTATTAAAATATTAATTATTTATATTATAAAAAATATAAATATTTAAATATTGTATAAGTTGTAATAATTATAAAAAAAAAATAAGTTATTTTAAAAATAACTAAAAAATCGATATAAAAAAAAAGTTCAAAAAATAAAAAAGCTTAAAATAACTAGTTTTTTTTTTTAAACTTATTATATTATTAGCTTTAGATCTAAATTAATATAAAAAAGTTTTATATAACTTTTTAAAAAAAATCTTTAAAAAAAAACCTTTATTAATAGTTTATTTGATAATATTTAATAAATTAAAACTTTTTATTTTTGCTTTAACTAATATAAAAGCTAAAATATATTTATATATAAATATTTGATTTGTTAAAAAAGTAATATAACTTTTAAATTTATTTAAATTATTTAGTTTTAAATTTATTTTTATTATAAAATATAATAGCAATAATAACTAAAAAATTACTAAAATATTAAATGTTTATTTTTATATTAATATATATACTATTTAAAATGTTTTTATAATAGTACTAGATATAAAATATGATATAATTATTAAATAGAAGTTTTTTATATATTATAATGTATTAATTAACTATTAAAAGTAAAAACTGATATTTTTTATTATAAAAAAAAAAAAGTTTATTAAAAATATATTATTAAATAAAATAAAAAAACTAAAAAATTTAAATTATTAAACTAATACTATATAGTAAAACAAATTATTTAAAGCTGAAATAACTTAAAAAATATAAAATATTATTTAATTATAAAACTTATTTGCTATAAAAAAACAAATTTTTTAATTAAAAGCTATATATAAAAAATTTAATATAAAAATAAAAAAAGATTGCTTTTTTATAATTAGCTTTATTTATATTATATTTAAACTGTTTTAATATATAATTAGTTTATTTAAAAAAAACTAAATAAAACATAAACTATAGAAAATAAAAATACTATTAATAAACAATAGTAAAATAAAGTTATTTTAAAAAGATTTATTTAAAAAGATTTTATTAAAAAAAAAACTTAAACTAAAAAACTGTTATAGCAAATATAAATTATAAAAAAACGCTATAAAATAATATAAATATTAATTTATTAATATTTTTATATTAAATATTATAACTTTTGTAGTAATAATATATTAAAAAGATATTAAGTTATATAAAATAATTTTTTTATATAAAATAAACTTTATAATTATTTAAAAAAAGTTTAAGTTTAAAAGTTTAAAATTTTTTTTTTAAAAAATAGCTAAATAAATAATATTTATAAAATATTACAAATATTTAAATATATTTAGTAAAAAAACTTTTAATTAAATATTATTTCAAAAGTATAAAATTGATTATTAAATCAAATTTATAAACGATTTAAAAGATTTAAAATATAGCGTTTTATATAAAATGTTTTTAAAAAAAACAAAAATTTATAAATAATATATATATAAAAATTTAATAAAAAGTTTTATTAAATTTATTATAATATTTTAAGCAGCATTAATATTATTTATATAAAAAAGCGATAAATTTTTAAAATTATATATAAATTATTAAAAACTAAACTTTTTAATATAAAAAAACTAATATTTATTACTTTTAATTAATAAAATACTTATTTATTTTATAAAAGTAAAAATTTATATTAAATTAAATATAAAATAAATGTTTTATTATATATATATAGCAAAAAAATATAAATTATTAATTATATTTTATATATAATATAAAGCTTATTAGTTTAATGTTTTATTTTTTAGTTTAATAAATAAACTAGCTATATTTTAGCGATTTATTAATAATATTTTAATTAAATACTTCGATATATTTTATATAGTATATATTAATAATATATTAATATATTTAAATAATAAAATCAAATATAAATACTATATAAAAAAAGTTTTAAATAAACTATAAAATATAAAATTATAAATAAACTTAAAAAAATGTAAATTTTATATAATTAAAACTAAGTTTTTAAGATTTATTATTAGCATTAATAAAATCGAAATAGATTTAACAAAAATTAAAGTAATTTATAAATAAAAACTGTTTAAAAAATGCAGTATTATATAGATTTAAAAAATATGATTTTTTTTAAAGTTTTGCAATTTTTATAAACAATTTATTAAAAAATTTAGCTATATTATAAAACTATTTATTTAATTAATAATTATTATAGTTTGTTTTAATTAATTTAAAATATATCAAAAAATATTTAACTAATTAAAGCAAGTTTTATTATCAGCTTTAATACTTTATTATTTTTTGTTTAATATAAAAATATATATAAAAATAAATATATTAAATAAAATAGCTATAAATTGTTTTTTATAAAAAAATAGCTTAAAAAACAACTGATATTTTATAATGTTTTATTTAAAAATATTTTATAAAACTAAGTTTAACTATAATATTTATAATAAAAAAATATTAACAATAATAAAAAGATTTATTTATTAAAAAATAAAATTAATAAATTTATAATAAATCAAGCTTTTTATAATAATTATTGATTATATAGTACTAAAATATTTTATTATTAAATATATATTAAATTTTTAATAAATTAAATAAGCTAAGCTAATATTATATTATAATTTTGTAATTATTTATTAATTAAAAATTTAAAACATTATTTTAAATATTATATTAAAACTAAAAAATAAATTAAAAAGCTAAAAGCAAAAAAAAACAAATAATATACGATAGTACTTTTTTAACTAGTTACAACTTTAAAATAACTAACTTTAAAAAATTTTATTTTAAAATATTTTATTTTATAAATAATCAAAATATATAAGCTAGCTATTAACAAAGTATTAACTGTATTAAATATTTTTTTAATTGATATTTTATTATAAACTAACTATAAGAATTTTTTATTAAAAAAATATAAAAAACTAATATTTAATATATTATAAATAAACTATTAAATATTTAAAAATTTAATAATATATAAAAAATGTTTAATTATAGCTAATATAAACAACTTATAAATAAAAATAATTTAAAAAACTTATAATTAAATCTTAATAATTTATTTTAAAAAAAATAAAACTAAAAAGCTAGTAACAAATAAATATTAATAATTAAAAATATTTAAAAATATTAATATATATATAGCTAACTATTTTTATAAAACTATTAAAACATTTTAAAATAAAATATTAAGCAAGCTATATTTATTTAAAATTTTAAACTATTTTTAACAATATATTATTATTAACTTTAAAAATTTTTTTAAAAATAAATCAAACAACAATATAATTTTTATTATAATAAATCGTTTATTTAAGCTTTATTAAATTATATTATATAATTTGTTAGCTATAATAAAAAATGTCGTTTAAATATATTATAAAAGCTTTTATTAGCTATTTAAATAGTTTAAAACTATTATAAATAATTAAAGTTTTTAGTTTATTAAAAATTTTATAAATAAACTGTTATAAATTTATAAAATAAAACTAAATTTTTTGTTTATAAAATATTATAAAATAATAAAACAAATAAAAAATATATATTAATAAATTAATTAATAGTTATATTTTTATATTAATTATTTTTAAAACAATTAATCGAAAGTACTATTAGTTTTAAATAATACTTAAGCTATATTATTATATAATTTATTAAAAAGCCTTTTTTTTTAAAAAGTTATTATAAAATAATTTATATATATAATTTTCAACTAAAAAAATAAAACAAAAGCGACTGCTAAATTTTTTACTTAAAAAAAGCTTATTTAATAAAAAGTTTAAATATTTAAAAAACAAACTTATAAATATTTATTTATAGCTAAAAATTAAATATAACAAATATAAAATAAAATAGTTAAATAAATCAACAAATATAAATAAAAGCTAGATTTTAATATAAGCAACTTTGTTTATATTTTGAAAAAAAAAAAAATAAATCAATTATTTAAATAATAAATTTAATTATTTTTTTATATAAATGTTATATAAAATTTTAAAATATAAAAACTATATTTATTTATTAAAACTATTAAATCAGTAAAAAAAAATATATTAATTTTATATAAATCGATTATAAAAATATATAAATAATTTATTACTTAAACAAAAGTATAAATATTTAAATAAAAAAGTTATAAATTTAAATATTAACAATAAAAAATAAAAAGTTAAAAAAATTTTATTTTTATAAATTTAATATAAAAAACT
>MU378621.1:0-11660 GCA_022495175.1 Hypoxylon argillaceum | reverse complement strand
CTTTTTTTTTTTTTTTTTTTATTTTAAAGTTTTTAATTAATAAAATCAATTATTAAACTTTTACACTTTTTATAATTATAATATATATTTTATATAAATAATGTTGTTAAAAAAAATATATATTTATAATTAAATTTATTAATATTTATAAGTTTTAATTGTTAATATATTTAAAATAATTATATTAAATATGCATTTTTAAATTAAAAAAAAAATAAAAGTAAAAATTTAAATTTAAATCAAATATATTAAAACTAGCTTTTAAAATATTAACTAAATATAATTTTTTAAATATTTGTTTTATTAAAAAACATTTTTTGTTTTTAATATTAAATGTTTTATTTTAACGAAATAAAAACTTAGTTTTTTATTTAATAAGTTATAAAATTAATATTAAGTTTATATTTATTTTTAAATTATATATAATATTATAAAAAATATTATAAACTTTTTTATTATTAACTATAATAATTAAAATATAGTTTTTAATTAGTTTTAATATTATTAGCTTGTTATTTATATTTATTATATTAAAGTTAATATATTTTTACAAATTTATAAAGCTGTTTTTATTGCAAAAAATGTATTAATTATAGCTTAAATTTAATATAAAAACCTTTTTTAGTTTTATTATTATATTTTTAATAGCAATATTTAATAGTTTTATTAGTTTAAATTGCTATATTGTATTAACAACATAAAACATTATTAATATATTATTAAATAATTTTACAAAAAATAATTTATAATTAAATATTAGTTGTTTAAACTAGTTAATATTTATATTAAACTTTAAAAATAAATAGCTAGTTTTATAAATTATTAATAATAAATTATTAACTTAAAAATTAAACATTATAAAAGCAAAATTATATAAAGTATTTTTTATTACTATTAATAATATAGTAAGCTAATTTAAACTTTTAAAAATATTATTTATATTTTTGTTTTTTTTTTTAGTAGTTTTTTTTATTAAATTTATATTATTTTATTTATTTAAATTAACTTTTTAAAATAAAGTATAAATATTTTTTATAACAATATAATTTAAAATAATTTTTATTATAATAATTATATTTAATATAAAAATAATAAAAATAAAAAGTTAATAAATTAAAGTTTGTTTTTTAAAACTTTTAATTTTATTGTTTTTATTAAGTTGTTATAATAGCTTTATTAAAAATAACAGCAGCTTTAATAATAATATTATTTAAGCTATATTTAAAAATAATTTAATATTGCTAATAAAAAACAATAAAAAATATATTAAAAATAAAACTTAAAAATATAAAAAATTTATTAATTAAAATTGATTTATTAATTATATAAGTTTTATTAAATTTAATTAAATTTTTTTAAATAATATATAGTTTAATAATAAATTTAATAATATTTTTATTGTAGAAATTTAATTAAATAATATTTTATTTTTAAATTAGTTTTTAAAAAGTAATATTTTTTTTAAACTTATATTTTTAATGAAATTTTTTTTAAATTTTAATTATTGTTTTATATTTAATTTTATTTATTATTATTAATTATATATTAATTTTAAAACGATTTTATATAATAGTATATGTTTTAATTTAATGTTTATTTTATTTATTTTAGCATTTTTTAAAAATATTTTTTATTTTAGCTTTTTATTATATAAAAAAAAGCTTTTAAAACTTATTTAAAAAAAACATTTATATTTTTAAACTATTAAATAATTAGCTATTTTTTATATAAATTTAATATAATTTTTAAATAAATCTATTAAAATTATTGTTTAAAATAAAATATTATTTTTAATATTTATTGTTTTAATTATTTTATTAAAAAACTTTGATATAATTTTTAATATAAACAGTAATAATATTAAAATTAAAAATAAATACTAAAACTTTTGTTTTAAATTTTTATTTATAAACTATAAGCTATTATTAAAACAAAAATAATAATAAAAAAAAAATAATAATAATAAAAAGCTTTTTAATATATTAACTTTTAATTTAAAAAGTTTTATATTATTAAAAAATAATAAAAAAAATAACATATATTTAAAACTAAAAAAGAAATTTTATAAAAGTTTTATTAAAAAAAATAAATAGTTGTTTTTTATAATGTTGTTTATAAAAAAATCAAATATAGTTAAAATTAATTTTATAACAAAATAAAAAAAAAATTTTTTGTTTAAAAAACAATAAAACTTAAATTAATAAAAAAGTCGTTTTTTAAAAAAATATTTTTTAATATTTATAAATATAATAACAATAATAAAACATTAGTTTTTTTTTAATAAAATAAAAATTTTATTACTTTTTTAAATAAAAAATTTTACAATTTTAAAATTTATTTAAAATATTAAAAATTTAAATTATATTATTTAAAAATAATTTAAAATAAGTAAAAAAAAATTAAAATAAAAAAATATCAATATTTTTTAAATTAAATTAAAATAATATATTAAATTAGCTTATTTAAATTAATTAAAAATAATTAAAGTTAATATCAATTTTTAATATAAAAAAAATATATTTAAAAATTTAGTAATAAAATAATATTAATTGTTTTAATTAAATCGTTAAAATTTAATAATTTTGCTTAATCGGTTTAATTAAATTTTTATAAAAATTTTAAAACAGTAAAAATTATATTAAAAAATAATATAATATTAGCTTTATTTAAATAAAATAAACAATATAAATAAGCTGTTTTAAGTTTATAACTTATTAAAAATAATAAAATAAATTAACATAAAGTGTATATTTAAAATAAAAATCAAAATAACAGTTTTATTTACAGGACTTAAAATATACAATAATTTATATATATAAAAAGTATGGAGTGTTTTACACGGTGTATTTAACAACACTTTACACACTTTAAAGAACTAACCACTGTTATATTGATCACTTTTAAAGATTTAAGGCTTAAAAAAATAGTAAATAAATAACGCGAACATATATTTAAAAATAGCAAACCTTTAAAAAAGCTGCATAAAAAGCGTGCTATCTATATAAAGTGCTAGCTTCGGCTAACTATTTTAAATAAAGAAAAGAAAAACTAGGACTTGATGACCTAATCAATCTAATCCCCATATGGTCAGGTCACCCACGCCGTCTCATTATCGCGCTGCTGCTGTGTCTGGAAGCGTTTCGACTGGGGTGCCTGCGCCGAGTCTAGATTTCGTCGGGAATTTGATCATGAACATGATTCGGCACAACACCGTTGCTGACATTACCGGGCGAGACGGACAGAACGTTCGCTTTGTCATCGACTTCGTACCGGTCGATGCTCTAGCCAGGGCCCTCCTGGATGTATCTACGTGCAAGAGAGCGATCAGGAGTCGAGCTGTGGATGTGTTTCACTTTGGAAGCTCCCGGCCTCTTCGCCTTTCCGAACTCCCTAATCTGGTGTCGCCCATCCGCCGGGACTAAGATAGCAAGAGGGCTAGCGTGGTTCCCATTCACGACTGGCTGACAGTTGTTATGCAAAATGCCAATGAGCAGGAACATCTTTACTGGGAAGTCGTGAAAGAATATTTACAGCACGGGCACATCATGTTCGTGCTGGACAACACCAAGACCACAGCAGTTCTCTCGTCAACTCCTAAGCCGGTTGTATTTCCTATCATTGATGGAAAGTTTCTGAGAAGGCTTTGGAAGCAAGCTACATTCGCTTCATAATTATCGTAGTAGAGATTAGATAGAGAGATTTGAGCTTTGAGGAAGTAGGGGCGGCGGAATAGAGAGGTCATATGACTGCTTGGCACTGTACCGGAAGACGCTTGTTCCCTTACTAAACTTTTGTTGTTTTCGTAGATATTAAACACTTCCCCAGGCATCAATATGAACAACACACATGGACTATTACCAGAAGATCGTAGTGCATGTACGCGTAGAAGTGTTGGATTAGTAGCATATATACTGGAATGGATTTAGAGCCCGCTCCAAATAATAACTAGGCCGAGGGTAGCACAGTCTTGATGCATTCCTAGTAATACAGACTAGTCTCTAGTTCCTTCGCTCTTTGGTATGTACAAATTCACACGATCTCCCTGCCCCTGTAGTAGCTCTTTGCTAGTTTACCTTGTCTTATCCCTTTCAAAAAAAGCATAAATATCAGCACTGCGGGCAGGCAAAGTATTGGTTGCTAGTTATTCTTGTAATTTTAAAAAAGCGTTTTTTTTAGGTAAGCTAGGTGGCACCTTGTACTTAATCACCCACTTAGCCACTCACCCAGCTACCTGCATTCACCTAGCTTACCAACCACCTTACCTACCTACCTACCTACTTACTTATTTTATTTTCTACAACTTTATACGCTTTACGTATAAATTTAGGAACTCACGTTATGACTTGGATTATTTAGTCAATCAACTTCATTAATTCAAGTAATAGATTCTGTCAAGTCAGTTAACAACCGTTTTTTGCGATCAATCCAGGTAAAATATGTCAAGAGGCGTTATTTTGACTAACTTTGATTGTGTGCAGCACTAGGACTCATTGAATATGGATATTCAGACTTACTACGTCATGACCCTTCCAGGCACAGAGTACTTCAAAGGTGGCGGGTCTGGCAAGCTCTATACCTATCCTAACTGTACGACTGAAGTTATTAAGCTACCCTTCTCCAGTAAAGCCTCAACCGCCAATCTTGAAATCGAGAAACGCGTTTATCAACGATTAGGGTCACATCCAAACATCATTAGGTGTCTACGTATTGAAGACTACGGGATTCATCTTGAGCGGGCAGAGCACTGCAGTATCCGCGAGTATTACGCCGAGGGCGGGACTGCGACGCTAGAAGAACGGATCAAATGGTCTCGCGATGTGGCGAACGCTCTCCAATACATTCACGAACATAACGTTAGACATGCCGACCTAGGTGGTAAAAACGTACTGTTAGACTCATCCAGGACAGTCCGACTGTGCGATTTTGCTGGCTCTGCTATTGATGACAACCGTTCTACTGTCTGGGCCCAGTCCGGGTACCGGCACCCAGATGATGACGAGGTTGAGCATTCTACGATCCGTGCAGAGCTTCATGCTCTAGGCTCGACGATTTTCGAAATCATCACATCCTCACAGCCTCATGGCAAAGTAGAAGAATGGATTGTCGCCCAGTGGATTCGGGAGGGCAAGTACCCAGACATCAACAATATTGCGCTTGGAGATATGATTATGAAATGCTGGAAAGGAGTGTTCAAGTCTGCAAAAGAAGTTGCACAGGACATTGAGGATAGAGGTAAGCAGTTTATCAAATTTATAAGCTTTTCCTCACTTTTAACATAGGCTGCCTAGCAAAATCGGCTCTTCCTACAAGGTGACAAGGTCACATCTCCCACGAAAAGTCCGTATATATTAAGGGCTCCCTTCTCAGACACGAAACATCAACTTGTAGTAGAAAGACATCCATAGTTCTAACATGAACTGAAAACCTAAGTCCTACTATAGAAGTCAGTGGTATGTTTTGATGAATTGTTCCGGAACTATACCTTATAAGAACGCCTATGGGCACTGAGGGTAGGATGCGCCAGCCTCTGTTATAGTGAAATCGTTGGGTGGAACTTCTTATGTCTCGTTGCACGGTTTGCCGGGGGCTGGGGACTTGTTACAGTAGGGGGTGTGAAGACCTGCAGAGTGCCTGCATGTGGCGGGATCGCTTTGCACTCGCCCGCGTTCGCCTTTTTTTTGCATCGTGTATTTGCACATGCTTCTGACTTAAAAGATAATTATTAGCATTCTTTAACTAATATACCCGGGCAATGCTTTAGTTGTTTAATAATATCTTTGCTCGCAATTTCGAGAAGTTTCTACGACTTTTGCAAGCGGTGGGAAGAGGGTTACACTTTAGTGATTATAATAAAGCACCCTTAAAATAATTAAAATGTTTTGAATTTGCACAACATTCTATGCCCCTATTTTAACAGTCACGATTGTTCCGGGTGTCACACGGCCAAGGCTGCTAAGACCTACAGGAAGCTATTGACTGGCTATATGAATACACGCCCAACAGTCTAAGACCTAACACACCTGTATAGAGGCCATTGGAGGAGCCATGTCACCTGGATCTACAACCTTATGCAAGGAAAGTATAAATAAGACTCGTGCCTCCAGACTGAAACAAAGGAATGAGTCATGGAGCTGGTGAGACCAAAGTGATTGATTATCTAAATAGACCTTGTTCAAGACCTTAGATTAGCAGCCCTTGTATCTGGGAGGTGCGTATTCATTATTAAGCGTTGTGGCTCGTGGCAACTGGTGGCTTGTTGGAATTTACCGCAGAAGCTAGTCACCAATACATGAATTGAATTGCCAATAATAGATACCTAGGGGTGACCCCATCGGGGTAGATAGGGGTAGGATAGGGGGTTTACACAGGAGATAGTGAAACGAAGTGTGCAATGTACACATAACGCACTTTAAAAAACTGGCTACGGCTATAATAATCACTTTTAAAAATTTAAAACAATTAAAATAATATTAAAATAATAAAACTGCTATAAATATTATATAATAATTTAATTAATTAATATTAAAAATATTAACTTTTATATTATTATATATTTTTTTAATAAAAAAATACTTTTTTATTAATTAATGAAATAGTGTAAATAACTTAACTACATAAAAATTAAATTAATTAAGTTATTAAAGCTTATTTTTTTTATTTAAAATAATTAGTTTATATTAATATTAAAAATAGTTAACACGCTTTTTAAGCGGTTTTTTTTAAAAGTTTATTATATTTAAATATATGTTTATATTATTTATTTACTGTTTTTTTAAGCTTTAAATCTTTAAAAATAATCTATATAACTGTAGTTAGTTCTTTAATGTGCGTAGTATGCGTATATTACATACTTCGTTTCACTAATAAATAAAAAAAGAAAAAATCTAAAGTTTTGCTAACTTAATTAACTCGACCTTTTGTAACAGTGCTGCCCACACCGTCTCAATAGTTTCAGTGGTTGTTACCGATGTTAAAGATAGCTATAAAAGTATGATCATTATTTGGAAATCATTTATTTAAAAAGCTACTTGCCAAATTTAACCAGGTTTAAAGTCGATCGTCACAGGTTTAAAATGGTCACAAAAAAATAAGACGATCACGGGATTTTCCCACATGTCTACGGCATGCGAAGTAGGCAAGTTGATAATTGATTGTCATTGCCAATGCATCTTCCTTCATTGGAAAGAAAGTGGAAATTTGTTCAAATCCTTCTATTGAATCTGGACAGAATGCGCTTCGGGACACATTGGGCCGTGTTCTACCCTGACTTTAGCAGAATTGCCAATTATTCCAATTTCGGTTGTCTCGACAAGCGTCCACTCCTGGGAGCGCTTGACAATTGTAGACTGGACTATAGGTACAGTCTCCATTGGTGTACAGGCTATTGATGATGGGTTCAGCTTCGGACCAGATAAGACGTACTTACTGGCTGGCCTTGCTGGTGAAGTGGGCCAGTCTCTGGCCTACTGGATGGCACAACGAGGGGCCAAGCATATCGTGCTGACAAGCCGTCGACCCAATGTACAAGAAGAATTTCTTCAGTCATTCGCGGAGATAGCGGAACTCAAGGTGTTACCATGGTACGTTTCCCCATCATACGATTAACCGTGGTCGAGATTCATTTTGACCATTTTCTAGTGATGTTACAAATCGCCATTCCTTGCGCGCCTGCATCAATGAAATCGAGAGAACCATGCCCCGGATTGTTGGTGTGGCAAATGGTGCTATGGTTCTCCGAGATGCCATGTTCGAGAGCATGAGCTTCTACCAGATGATGACGTGTCTTCGGCCTAAGCTCCAGGGCACGATTCTACTAGATGAGATATTCCACGACGCTCCATTAGACTTCTTCATTGTTTTCTCGTCGCTCACCGCACTCGTGGGAAACAGTGGCCAGGGTAATTACGCCGCTGCCAAAATGTTCATGACAGCTTTAGCCTGGCAGCGTAAGAAGCGTGGTGTCGCGGGCTTAACGATCGATATTAAGACGGTATGGACAACACTGTTGCAAGGGGTCGAATTAATTAAGTTAACAAAACCCTAAGTTTTTTATTTTTTTATTTATTATCTAATAAAAAGGTAATTTTTTATTAAAAATATCAATAATATTATCAAAATTAATATTTTTAATATTAATTAATTAAATTATTATATAATATTTATAATAGTTTTGTTACTTTAATATTATTTTAATTGTTTTATTAAAATACTGTTTTTATTGCTTTAAATTTTTAAAAGTGATTTTTATAGCTGTAGCTAGTTCTTTAGTGTGCGTTGTGTATATATTGCACGCTTTGTTTTAATATTAGCTCACTTATGGGAATTGGCTACGTTGAACGATCCGACACATTGGATGCTGATTATTTCACTAAGCTGGGATATACAAATATCGCGGAGCAGGATTTCCATCAATTATTTGCAGAAGCAATCGTTGCTGGTCACCCTGACTCCGATGCCATCGAGGAAATTGTCACTCGAGTCTCGCCGATTTACTCGGACCAAGATGTCAAGGCACAGTTTTTAACCGATCTGAAATTTACCCATTGGAGCGGCCAGAGGTTGCTACGCACGCGAATAAAACATAGTCTGTACCAGTTAGAGTCCGTCTCGCCGATGCTCTCCCCGACGACGTGGAAGATACCACCAAAGGTAACTGCCTAAGATATATATTATGTAATAACACCGAGCTCACCTTATCCGTAGATTCTTTCATCATTCGACTGAAGCGGATTCTTTAGCTTGAGGAAGAAGAGACTGTTAACGATAGCGTGTCTCTGGTAGAGCAGGGTATAGACTCGCTGATGGCTGTTGAGGTCCGAACGTGGTTCTTGAAAGAGCTAGACGTTGACATGCCTGTCCTCAAAATTCTAGCGGGCGGAACTATTAAAGACCTTGCGTCAGACGCAGCATCACGTCTACCACACGCAGCAGTTACCCTACCGGATCACGAGAACTCGCCGCCAACAATATTAGTAGGGGGGAAGACCCGATCAACTTCGTCAAAATCACCTTCAACCTCAAGTTCTAACGTAGATACGGATTTTTCTTCACTCGAGGATGGTTCTCTTCTCCCAGGACCCAAAGATATTTCTTTTGGTGGCTTGAATAACTCGACAGCCTCGGGGTATATAAAAACCCAACCCAAGTCAGCGCTAAGGTAGTTGGGCGCCCAAGGGTTCTTTTTACTCCACATGGGCCTTTGGGTCCTTAGCATTGGGTTGGGCTTTAAAAGCCTAATTACAAGGAATATCTTCAAGGTCGATAATAAGATTAGAAAGAAAATCGATCACGCATCCCCGAGAAGCGACCGAGGAGCTCAAACTCATGAGAGACGAGGAATAGGATCTTCACAGCTGGGAGAGCGTGAAGATTAAGCTGGTTTCTCTCTCGGATACGGTACACTACGTTATCGTTAGGTCGCATTACATTACCCTCGATGGAATGAGCTTTAGCGTTCTGTTCGTGGACCTCGAGGCAGCTTACTCGGGCAAACCTCTACCCGCTTTGCCAGTTACGTTTTGTTACGTACAAGAGTACGATCGAGCTTAGCAAGTAGAATTGAACTAATTTAACTAAAACAATTTTAAAAAATATATTAAAATAAAACTTATTAAATATTTTAGTTATTTTAATTTTTTAATTTTTAAGTTTTATATATATATATATATATTTAATAAATATTAAAATTAAATTTAATATTTTATATTTAAATTTTAATAAATAATATTATAAATAATAAAAATGTTGAACTAATGACTTAACAGGACTTATATGTAGGTACTTAGTGTATACAATTAAAACTTTGACCAAGATTTTTATTAAATAATTAAATAAATAAAAAATACAAAGACTTATTAAGATTTATAAAACTTATAAATTTTACATATATATATATATAAATAATTTATATATAACTTTTTTAGTTGTATTTTTTTTTATAAAATATATATACGAATTAATATAAAAGTTTAAAACTTAAAACTAAATTTTAAACTTTATAAATTATTTCAAATTTTTTTATATATATATATATATAAAATTTTATTAATATTAATTAATAATTATAAAACGTAATTATAAATTAATAAAATAAAAAAACAAAGTTTAATTATAAAATAACTTTTATATTAAATTTTTTATTTTTTATATAAAAAGTAAATTATTATTTATATTAATTAATAACAAAAAAGTTAAATTAATTATTAAATAAAAAAACTTAATTATTATAAAATTAAAAACTTTTTTTATATAATATTTAATTATTTTTATATAAAAATTAATAATTTAATATATAAATTAATAATTTATTATAGCTTTAAAATTATTATTAATTTAAAACTATAATATATATATAAAATTATAAAATATTTTTTAAATATATATATAATTATATAATAATTTAAACTAAAAAATTTATATTTATTTATTAAAAAAATTAAAAAGTAAATATTTAATAAATATTATATTTTAAATTATATAATTATTATATAAATTAATTAAATTAAAATTATATTAATATAAAATATATTATAAATATTATTATTAAAAATTAAATATAAAAATATTTATATATAATTTATATTTATTATATATTAAAAAAAAATTTAATAAATTTATAATTATTATTACAATTAATAATTAAACTTTTAACCACTAAGTTATAGTTTTTTATACAAAAAAGTATAAAATACTAAATTGTTAAAACTTAATTTCGGAAATTTATATTAATAAGTCGTTTATTATATAAAACATAGCTGTTATAACAGCTATGTTGTTACTGCTATATTAGTTATAGTTGTAACAGCTTTATATTATCTTTGTTTACAATCGACTTTTTGTATGTAAAAAGCCGACTTCGAATTAATAAAAGCTAACTTTATTTTAAATTAGCAATAAAAACACTTACTTATTTATACTTACATTCTTTATAAGCAAAAGTAAAACTTAGTTATTAATAAATATTAAAAAGTTGTATAAGTTTTTTTTCTATTATATATTAAACTTATAACTTTTAAATAACTTGGTGTAATATTATAACTAGTAGTTAAGCTTTTAACTATTAAGCTGTAGTTTTTTGTATAAAAGAGTACAAAATACCAAGTTGTTAAAACTTAGTTTTAAAAGCTTATATTAATAAGTCATTTATTACATTACACATAGCTGTTACAATAGCCACGTCGTTATTACTATGTCGGTTATAGTTATAACAGTGTTATAATTATTAAATTTTAAATAAATAATATTTTTAATATTATATTTAAAAAAATTTTATATAAAAAAAAAATTAAACTATTATTTTATATAAAATTAAAAATAAAATTAATATTTAAATATTATATTAAATTTAATAAATATAAAATTTAAATAAATAAACAAAATTTTTTTTTTATTTAATAAAAATAAATTAAATAATTATATATTATTAACTTTTATATAAAAAATTATTTTTAATAATATATTATTTAATAAGTTTAAAATATATATATTATTTTTATATATTAATTAAAAATATTATATAATTTATTAATTATTATATAAATTTAAAAGTTATTAAAAAATAATATTAAAATATTAAATATATAAATATAATAATAAATTAATAATATATAATAAAAACTATATTATATATTTTTAAATTTTAATTATATAAAAATTTTTAT
>MU378620.1:0-11664 GCA_022495175.1 Hypoxylon argillaceum | reverse complement strand
TAAAAATTTTTTATAAAATATATATTTTAATATAATTTTTATATTTAAATTATAAAATTTTATTAATTTTTATATTTTTTATATTATATATTAGCGTTTTAAACAGTTTAAATTTTAAATATTTTAATTTTAAATGTTATAAATATTTAAAGTTTTTTTTTGATTTTAAAAAATTTTTAAAAAGTTAATATAAAAAAACTTGTTTTATTTATATTAAAATTGTTAAAAGTTTTACTATATTTATAAATACTTTTATTAAAATATATATTATATTTATTATTAAAAATCGATTTAAATAAATAAAAAATAAATTATATTAAAAAAATATTAAATTATAATATTTTAAAAACTTAACAATTATATTGTTTTTTTTAAGCTTATTAAATTTTAATATATAATTTAAGCTATAATATTATATTTTTGTTTTTTAAAAATAAACTTTAAAAATTAAGTTTATATAAAATTTTTTTATAAATGTTATTTTTATAAATATTAAATTAACTGATTTTTTTTTATTTTTTTTTAAAAGTACATTTTTTATAATTTAAGTTTTTGTTTTTAAAATTAAAAATTAAAAAGTGCTAGCATTTACTATTGCTTTTTTTTTAACAATTTTAAAAATTTTTTTTTTTAAAAGTAATTTATTATTTATAAAGTAAAAAATATTATAGTTATTTAATAAAATATTATTAAATAAAAAATGTAGCTTTTATATTTTAATTATATAAATATTTAAAATTAAATATAATTTTAAAAAAAATAAATCAATAATTATATATATTATATTGTTGTTATATTAAGTTTTTTTATTTTTTGACTTTTTTTTTTTAAAAATAGTTTTTTTTATTTTTTATTTATTTTTTTTGATTTTTTTACAAAAATTATTTCAACAAGTATAATTTTATTATTTTTTAATCTTTTTTATATTTTTTATAAAAAATATTTTTAATAGTTCTTTTTTTATAAAGTTTATAACTATATATTAAAAAATTTTATACTTTTTAAAACATTATAAATAAATTTGCTTTATATATTATTTATAAAAGTATTAAAAGTTTTTGTTTTATTTTTTATAGTTTTTTTTTTTAAGCTGTTTTTAAGTTTTATTACTTAAAATATAATAAATTTTAAAAACGCTTTAAAAAGTTTTTAACTTATTTTTATAAATAAATTTATTAAAAACTTGTTTTAATTGATTTAATATAAACATTTACTTTTTATAAAAAAGTTTATTTTAAAATAAAATAAAAAGCTATTTAATAGTTTATTTAAAAGTAATATATTTGTTTATAGTTTTAAAAAATTTTTTAGCTGCAAATATTTCAATTATATTAAATATATAGCATATTTTTGCTTTTTTATAAATAATTGTTCAATTTTTATATTAACAAATAAAGTTTATTTGTTATAAAGCTTGATTTAATATTGTTTAATATTTAACTAGTAAAATATTTATAACAGCTAATTTTATAAAAGTTAAACTATTTTTTAAATATTTAATTATTAATTTAATATTAAAATCATTTTTATTAAATATTTATATTAATATTATTTTTAAATGTTTAAAATTAATTAATTTTAAAATTTAATTATATAAGTTAACATATTAAATAATATTAGCTATATATTTTAACATTTTATTAATATAAGTTTTAATAAATTTGTTAAATTTTGTAATAATATTAGTTACTAATAATTGCATTTTTTAAAAAATTAATAATATAATATTTTTTGTAAAGTTATTATTATTTTAAGCTTTTTATACTTTAAAATTTTTTTCGTATTAATTAATCTACTTTTATAAAAAAGTTTGTTTAATATTTTTATAAATAAAAAGTTTTAGTTTAACTTTAATTTTAAATATAAATATAATACTGTTTAAATTAATATAATTTTAAACGCTTTATATTATAGCTTAAAGTTTAAGTTTATTATATTATTTTAGCTAATTATAGCTAATTTTTAAAATTATTTTAACATTTTTTTCGATTTTTTTAAAAAATATAATAAAAATATAAAAAAAAGTATATTAAAAGCAAATAAAAGTTTTTAAAATAATATAAAAATAAAATAAAATAAAAATATTTATAACAATAAAAGTTAAAATTATTTATTAAAAAAAATATTAATTTAATAAATAAACTAAACTTATAACTATTATATATTAAAATATAATCAAATTTAATAAATAAAATTAAACTAATATAATTAAAACAATTTTAAAAAATATATTATAATAAAACTTGCTAAATATTTTAATTATTTTAGCTTTTTGTTTTTTAAGCTTTATATATATATATATACTTTTAATAAATACTAATTTTAAACTTAGCATTTTGCTTTTAAGCTTTAATTTTATAATTGCTTTTATTTATTTGCAATAGTAAACATTTATAATAAGTAGTAATTTTAACAAATAATGTTATAAATAATAAAAAGACTTTTATAAAAGCTTTTTTTTAAGCTTTTTTATTAAGTAAGCTTATTTAAGTGGATTTTATGACCCGACTTTTTGGGCTTGCTTTACTAAACCCACTTATACTGTCACAAAGAAAAAAAAAAAAAGTTAAAAATTTTTTTGTAAAAAAATTGCTTATATATATATATATAAAACAATTTAAAACAACAATAAGTAAAATTATTTATTTAACTATATAATAAAGCTATTTAATTTATTTAAATAATTAAATTAATATTAATTAATTTATAATTACTTTTTTTTTAAAAAAAAAATAGTTTGTTTATAAATTATAAAAATTAAATATATAAATTATAATTAATTGTTTTTTAACAAAAAAAAAAATTGCTTTAAATATTTATTATATTATTAATTATTAAGTTTTTTTTTTTTTTAAATTATAATATAGTTTTTTTATATATTAATATTGTTGCTTTTTATTAATATTGCGTTTTAAGTGTATTTTTTATATACTTTTTTTTTTTTTTATAAAGCTAATAAATTGTTGTTTTTATAAAGTTTTTTAATAATATTGTTTCAAGCTGTTTATAGCTAATTTTTTAATTGCAATAATAGTTTTATTACTTTTGAATTATTATTATAAAACTTTGTTAATAATATAAAACTATTTTAAAAGTTTTTAATATAATATTACTTATTATTAATATTTTAGCTTTTTTAATCGATTTAATATTATAGCTTTTAATAATATAAATATATTATATATACTTTTTTTATTTTAAATTTTTTTTTATTTTTAAGCTTAAATATTTTGTTTTTAAAGTTATTGCTTTTTTGACTTATTAATAAATTATTGAAATATTTTTGTAATTAATTAATATAATATTAATTTATAGCTTTTTAAAATAAAAAAACTCATAATATAAATATATCGTTATTTTTTTTTAAAATTTTATATATTTGCTATATTATTAAATAATTAAATTTATTTAAAAGTTTATTAATTATTTAAAATTGTTATTTTTTTAATATAAATATATAATTGTTTATATTAAAGTTAAAGTTTTAATACTTTTTATTAACTTATATAATTATATAATATTATATATATTTTAATTTTTTTTTAACAAAGTTTATAAATTATATAATTTTTTATATTTTGTTTTAAGTTTTAAATTGTAACGTTTTTTTAGCTATTAGTAAATTTTTTAGTTTTTTTTAAACTGTGTAATCTTTTTAATTAAAATAAAATAATATTAAAAAATTTATTTTAATTTTATAAAAAAACAGTTTAATAAACTTATAAAATAATAATATTTATATATAATTTATAGCTAAAATTTGTTTAAACTAATTATTTTAATAATAACTAATATAAAGTTAAAATTATTAATTTAAATATTTATTTATAATTTTAACTTGTTTTATAGTTTTATAATATTTTATAAATATTAAAATATATTAAATTTTTATAATTTTATATAATTTGTTTATAAAAATAAATATAAATTAAAATTTTTTATTAAAAGTTATTATAATTAATACTTTAAAAATTTAAAAAAAACTTTTGTAATATATTTATACAATATTTTTTATAATTGCTTATATAATATATAATATAATTTATATTTTTTTTTTTAATTAATTTATTATAATTAATATATTGTTATAACTATATTTATTTTTAAATATTTGTTTAAAGTTTATAACTAAATATTTTTAAATATAATTTAAAATAAAAAAAAAAAATAAACTTGTTAAATATTTTGTTATATAAAACTTTTATAAAACAATATTTTATATAGTTAAAAATATATATATTGCAATTTTTTTTAAATTTAAACTACTAATAATATTTTATAAAAAGCTTGTATGTTTTTTTTTTTTTAAATATATAATAAACATTTTATTATATATTTTTTAAATAAATTATATATATAAATATAAAAAATCAAAAATTATAAGTTTTTTATTATAAATAATTAAACTATTAATTAATTATTATAAGTTATTATTATTAAAAATAATTTTTTTATAATAAATCTTTATATTAAGATTTTTTTTATTTTTTTTAAATATTTTTATAATTAATTAAAATTTTAATAAAACTTTTATATTTTTTTATAATTTTATAATAAATAATTTAATTTAATATATTATTTATATAAACATGTTATAAGCAGTATTATTTACTAGCTAAAAAATCGTTAAATGTTTTTGTATTTTTTTTTTTTTTTTTTTATATAATAAAGTTTTTATATTTTTTTATTAAAGCATTAACTAATATATTTTTTTTTTTAAAGCAGTAAATAATATAAAAATTATATTTTATAAATAGTTTTATTTATTTTGTTTGTTATAAGTTTAAATATTATTTTTAATTAAAATGTTTTAAAATTTAATAGTTAATTATTATTAAAAATAGCTTAATTTAACTACTAATTAATTTAAATTGTTATTTTTTAAAAGTTAAAAATATTACAAACATTTTTTTATTAGAAATTTTATAATTTAATTTAACATTATATAAAGTTTTAAAATAATATATAACTAAATATTAATTGTTTTTATATTTTTAAAATAAAACATTTATAGCTATATTATTAAAAATATTAGTTTTAATTTTAATAAATAAGTTATATTTATAATGTTGTAATATTAAATAAAATATAAAAGCTTTTTTTAATTATAAAAATATTTAGTTATATTTGTTAATTTATAAAAAAGCTACTTTTTTTATTATTAATTATATTATAAATTTAATAATTTAGCTATAGTTTTTTATAAATTTTTTATAAAAGTTATAAAATTTTAAAAAAAACTGTACTTTTTTTATAGTTGTAAAAAATTCCTAGTTTTTTATTACTTTTATTTTAATTAAATCAATTTAAATGCTGTTTATATTAACAATATATTTTAAAAACTTAGTTTTTATAATATAAAATTTAAACTTTTTTAAATTTATTTAAAATTTAATAGTATATAACTGTTATAATATTAATTATATATATTTTTAATAATTTTTTAAATTAATTAAATAAATAAAAATATTATTTATATATATATTATAAAAATTATTTAAATAATTAAACAATATATTATTAATATATTTTTAAAACATAATAAAATTATTAATTAAATTAAAAAAAACATTTTATATTTAAAAAACTTATAATATATATAAAAAATTATTAAGTTTTTTTATTTAAGTTTTATATATATTTAATTAAATATTTGCTTTATATTTAATTTAATAAATATATTAATTTTAAAAAGTTATAACAGTGTTTTTTTAATTAAAAGTAAAAAATATTTGTTTTTTTTTATTAACTTGTTAAATTTTTAATAGTTTATATAAAATTTTAATTTTTTTTTTAATTTTTTTATAAATAATATTAAAAAAATATAAAATATATTATTAAATTTAATAAATCTTTTTTATAAGTTATTAATTAAATATTTATAAATTGTTTTTAATTTATTTAATAATATTTTATATAAAAAACTATATTAAAAGTTATTAAAAGTTTTATTTTTAACAAATTTTATTTTGTAATTTATTTTAAACTAATAAAATAAAAAAATATTAAAGTTTATTTTATTAAACATATATAATAAATTATAATATTTTTTAAAAATTATTTATAAAGCTTTTTTACAAAACTTTTTTTTTTTTTATTAAAAAAAGCTTTTTTTTTGTTTTTAATAAACTTATTAATTTTATAAATAGTAATAATTTATACTTTTTAAATAAAATTGTTGTATAAAATTAATATATTAAAAGTAGCTGTAATAATATTAGCTATTTTCATTAAAAGTTTAGCTTTATACTATTTTAATTTATTTTTTTATATTTTGTAAAAACTTAAACTATCGGTTTTTTATTACAAAGTAATTTTTTTATTTTTTTTTTAAGTTTTTTTTTTTTTAATTTTATAAAAAAAATTAAACTATTATTTAAATTGCGTTATATTTTAGCTATATTATTTTTAACAAAATTAAACTATATAATAATTAAAATTTAAAATACTGTTTAACTTTTTTTAGCATTTTTTTATTAGCGTAATTATTGTTTTTTTTTTTAAAAAGCTTTATATTTTAACAGTTAATATTTGTTTAATATTTAAAATTTATAAGTTATATTTTTGTTTAATTTATACTTAAGTTTTAATTAAAATATTAATTAAAAAAATAACTAAATAAAAATATTAATTTATATTTTTAGCAGTTAAAAAATATATTATATTTTTAAAACTAAAATTTTTTAATAATTATTTTATAAATTTAAAAAAATATTATTATTAAAAGTATATTTTTAAAACTTTTTTTTTATATTTATAAAAATATTAATAAAGCGGTTTTAATATTTTGTTTTTTTTTGTTATTATATTTAAATATTAATTAAAAATAAAATTAAATAATAATAAAAAAGTTTAATACTTTTACAATTTTTTTTATAAATAATACATTTATATTTATATATATATTTGCTTTTATATTTTTAAAAAAGTTTTTAATAATTAATAAACGTTTATTACTACTTATAATATATATATATAATAAAAGTTATTTTTTCAAATATTTATTTATTAAGTTTAATTTATTACTTATACAATTCTTTTGCAATATTTTTTTTAAGCAAAAGTTCAGTTTGCTTAAAACTACTTTTTTGATATTTTATTTTTGTTAATTTTTTTTATAAAAACATTTTTTAAAACTTTTACTTTGTTATAAAAACTAACAAATATAATAACAATATTTTATAAATATGTTTTTTTTTTAGTACTATTTAAAAAGTAGTTTTTAAAAATATATTTTTTTTATTAGCAGTTAAAATATTTGCTTTTTTTTGTTAGCTTTAACAATTTAAAATTATTTAAAATGTTATAACTTTAAATTGTTAAAATTTTAATATTATTATTGTTAATTTTAATATTACTGCTTTTATTATTAGCAGTATTTTTTAAAATATTACTAATATTATTACAAATAATATATTAATTAAACTTATTAATATTACTAAAAAAAACTAACTAATTAATTTTATATTTAATGTTATATTTTTTATTACTTATATATATTTAATAAATTAATTAAATATAAAATTTAATATATTAATTAAAAAAAATATTGTTATTTAAATAAGTAAAAAAAATATTTAATAACTTATTAAATAGTTTATTTTTAAAATATTTTTTTTATTTTTTTTTTTTAGTTTAATTTTTTTAATTAAACAAACAAAATTAGTTTTAAAACTAAAAAAAGTAGCTAAAATATAATTATTAAAATTAAAAAACTTTTATTTTAATTTAAACTTTTTGCTAATATTTATATTTTTGTAGCTTTTTTTAAAATAGTTAAAAAATGTTTTAATAATAATTAATTAATTAAAGTAGCTTTTAATTAAATATAAAAACAAATATTTAACAATTTTACTATTAATATAAGCTTTAATATTAATTATTTTTATAATGTTATTAATAAACTAATTTTTATTAACAATTAATCAATTTTTTATAATATATAGCTATATTTTAAATTTAACATTGTTTTTGTTTTTGTTATTATAAAAAATAAAAACAAATATTTTAGCTAATTTGCAAAATTTTCTATTTATTTAAATAAATTTTAAAATATTACTTTTATAAAAAAATAAATTAACAATATACTAGTTAGTTTTATTTAATAGTTTTTAAATATAATTATATTTAATAATAGTTATTTTTAACTTTTAAAATAAATAGTTAATAGTTTATTTAAAATAAAAATTAAAAACAAGTTTTTTTTTATTGTTTTTTATTAAATAGTTTAATTGTTTTTTTTTATTAATTGTAATTTTATTAAATTTTTTAGCTTAATTAATAAAAGTTTTTATATATTAAATAAATAATACAGCTAAGTTATATAAATTTTTAGTTTATTATTAATATATTATTATTATTAAAAATTTAGTTTTTATTTTTTAAAATAACATGTTAAAATGTTTAACTAAATTAACAAAAGCTTTTTTATTAATTAATTTATTAAATTTAAATTAAGTTTTTTTATTTAGTGTAATAATAAAAATAAAAAAAAATGCAATTTTGTTAAGTTTATATAATTTAATAGTATATTTTTTTAATAAGTAGTTAGTTTTTTAGTAAAAGTTTTTTTAGTTTAAAATATAATAACTATATATAAAAAAAAAGTTTTAAATTTAATTATAAAAACTGCTTATTAAAAAAGCTAAAATAATCAGTTTATTATTATTTTTAGCTTTTATAATAACTAAAGCATTTTAGCTAAGTTTTTTAAAGTATATTTAAATATTAGTTTTTATATAAAAAGTTAAAAAAAGTTGCTTGTTATTTATAATTGCAAATAGTTATAATTTATTAAAAATTAAATTAATTTGTTTTTTAGCTTGCTGTTTAAAAGCAGCGCATTTTTTAAGTATTAGTGCTATATTAACGACTTGTTATAGTTTAATTTTTTTTTAAAAAATATTTAAAAGCAGTTTTTATACTTTGTAATTTATAAATAATTTATAAATTGTTGTATAAAGCTTACAAAAAAAACCAAGCTTTAAGCAAATAAAGCTATATTATATAAAAAATTTACAAATAAAAAAAAAAAAAAAAAGTTAAAAATTTTCCTGCAAAAAAATTGCTTATATATATATATATAAAGTAGTTTAAAGCGACAATAAGTAAAGTTACTTATTTAACTATATAATAAAGCCACTTAATTTATTTAAATAATCAAGCTAGTATTAACCGATTTATAACTGTAAATGCTGTATTAAAAACATTAACAACATTTTTTTTTAACGTAATTTATTTAAAATATTAAAAACTTATTTTTATAAACTTTATTTATAAATAATAAAACTTTTTATATTATAATATTAATTTATTATATTAAAGTTTTAATTTATTAAATAAATAAAGCTTTTTATTTTATTTAAAATTAATTTATAATATAAAAAAATTAAAATTAACAATATATTTGCTTTTTTAAAAATAGTTATAAAAAAAAACGTTATTAAATTTAAATTTCTTTTATAAAAACTAGTTATAAATTATTTTATAAAAATAAAATATAACATTAAAATATACAAAAAAGTTTTTATAAATTTTATTATTATATTAAATAAATTTATTAAATTTTTTAATAAAATAAATTAAAACTTTTAATAAAAGTTTATTAAAAAACTAGCTAATAAAATTAATTAATATTTTAATATTATTGTTATTATTAAATTAAAAAAAGTTATTTTAATTTATTTATAATTATAATTTATTTATATTTTTAATAATAAAGCTATTATTAATAAAAAAGTTATATTTAAATAATTTATTTAAAAATATATAATAAACAAATTTAATACTATTAATATTTATATTATAATAATTTATAAAATTAATTATTTGTTTATTTTAAATTTTAAAAATAAAACTTTTAAAAATAATATATTTGTTTTATTTAAAACTTATTTAATAGTTATAAATATTAAAAATTTATAAATTTTTATAAAAATAAATAAAAATAAATTAATTTATTGTTTTATATTTTTTATAATAAAAGTTGTTTTTTTTAAAAAACTAAAATTAAATATTAATAAAATTTTAAATGTTTAAGTTATTAATATAAAGTAATTAATTAAAATAGCAAAATTTACAATTAAAAATAAATTAATGTTTTTAAAAATAAAAGCAATAATTTTTTAAATATTAAATATTAACAAAATTAAGCTTTTTAAAATTTAAATTATATATATTGTTATTAATATATTAATGTTGTTTTTTAATTATATAAATATAAAAAAATATAACAATATTTTTTTAAATTAAATAATAAAAAAAACAAAAGTTTAAATTAAATATTAATTAATTAATATATATTAATTATAATATAATGTTAATATTACTATAAATTTAATTATTTAAATTGTTTTATTTAAATATTTTATTAAAACTTTTTGCTTGTTTTTTATAAACTTTTTAATTAAAAAAGTAAATAAAAAACCGATTATTATTAAATATAAATTATAAAGTTTTAATTGCTAAAGTTATTATATAATTAAATATTATAACTAATACTTTTAATATAAAAATTATAATAATTATATTATAAATTATAAAATAAATGTTTATATAAAACTATTTAAATATATAAACTATTATAATTTATTTTTAATAAATTATAACAAATATTTAATTAAGTTATATTAAGTTAATAAAAAGTTAATTATATTTATAAAAATAAAATTTTAAATAATTAAATATATAAAAAGCTAAAAATATATAAAAAAAAACTAATTTGTAATAATAGCAAAAAACATTTTTTTTATAAATTTAAAAAAAAATTTAACAATTTAAAATAAAATTAAAACTTTAAAAAAAGTAAAAACGTTTTAATTAATTAAAAAGTATAAAAAATCTGCTATAGCAGAATTTTTTGTTTATTAATATTTAAAGCTTTAAAAAAATTAATATATTTAAATTAATTTTAAACAAAAATAACAATATTAATAATAATATAAAAAGCATAAAAAAAATAATTATATTAAAAAATATAAAAGCAGATTTTTTATAAAATAGTTTTTAAAACGTTTTAATATTTATTACAAAAAACAATTTAATAGTTTTTTTTATAAACGTTTTATATTGTAGCAAAGTTAATAATGCTTAAATTATATAAAAAATTATAAAAATATATTTAGATTTTTTTTTAAATTAAAATAATAAAATATAATAATAAAAAATAATAATAATAAAATTGTTAAATTAAGCTATTAAAAACTTTATATATAATTATTTACAATATATAAAAAACTTAGTTTATATATATTATTTTTTTATAAAATTATTAAAAAAAAAACATTAATATAATATTAATACAAAAACTTTAAATAGTTATAACAAAAAACATTTATATTTAAAACTATTTTAAATATATTTTTTATATTTTATTAAATAATTAAAACTATAAAACAAATAAACTATAAATAATAATATATATTAAAAAAAAAAAAACTTAAAAACAATTTTTAAAGAATTAATTTAAATAAAAAATTTACTATAGTTTAATATTAATAGTTATTTAATATTTAATTATTACAAAGTTTTAAATAATATAAATATATTAAAATATATTTATTTATTTAAATTTTTAATTAATTGTTTAATTATTAATAATATTAATATAAAATATTTAAATTAAAAATTAAAAATTATTTTTAAAAATAAAAAATATTTATTTTT
>MU378619.1:0-11668 GCA_022495175.1 Hypoxylon argillaceum | reverse complement strand
AAAAATTATATAAAAAAAAAAAAATCTTTAAAATATATTAAATTAATAAAAAAAACAATTTAATTAATATATTAATAAAAAAAATATTAAATTAAGTGTTATTTTTTATTTGATTTTATTAGGTGCGAAGTTGCACTAAAATAGCGTAAACCTTTTGAGCTACTGTGTTTTTGTAGCTAAGGAATAAATATAAACAACTAAAAAAAGTAGTAGCATAATAAAGCAAAAGTTAAAATAAAGTTTGCTAAAAAAATTAAAATAAAATTATTAAATAATAACAAAATTAATTTAAAAAAATTAAAATAAAATTATTAAATATCAACAAAGTTAGCTTAAAAAGTTAAAATAAAGTTATTAAATAATAGCAAAGTTAGCTTAAAAAGTTAAAGTAAAATTTTTAAATAGCTATAAAAACAACTATATAATTTAATATTAATGCTACTTTTAATTTTTTTGCTAATTATTAATAAAATAAAAAATATTTACTACTTTGTTTAATTAAATTTATTTATTAATTTATTTATTATTTTAAACTGTTTAATTAATTATAATTAAATATATAATTAATTTAAATAGTTATATTAATTTTTATATTAATATTTAAAATTTTAAACAATTATATTAGCTATCGTTTTTTTTTTAATTGTTAAACTTAATTAACTATATATTTATATATTATTTTTAATAAAACAAACAATAAAATTTTATTTTTAAAATTTATATATTTAAAAATGTTATTATTGTTTTTTTTTTTTTACAAGTAATTTTTTAAGTTTATATATTTAAAAACGTAATTGTTATTTATTTTTTTTTACAAATAGTACAATTTAATTATTGCACTATATATTTAATGTATTATTATTTTATAACTATTGCAACTAGTTGCAGCTATTTGCAAATAGCTATATATAGCTATAACTAAATGCTATTATACTATTATTTACTACTAGTTATAGCGATTTATTATTAGCTATAATTACTTATAACTAGCTGTTATTATTTAGTTATTTGTTATTTATATTGTTTAGAATTTTTTATATAAGCTTAAAGTATTAAAGTTATTAGTTTAAGTACTAAAAGTTTTATTATATAACTAATAAAAATAAAAAACAAAAGCTTTTTTGTTTTTAATATTTACTTTATTATTTGTAACTAAGTATAATTATTTATTAATAGCTGTAGTTATTTATAACTAGCTGTTATTATATAGCTATTTGCTATTATATCATTATTTGTTACTTGTAGCTAGCTATAGCTACTTATATTTAAATGTAACTATTTATAACTATTTACTATTTGCAACTATTTGCTATTTATATTGTTTCAGATTTTTTATATAAGTTTAAAATATAAAAACTATTTAATTTAAATATTAAAAGCTTTATTATATAGTAAATTGCTATTAGTGTTAATTATATAAAGTTATATAAAAAAGTTTTTAAAAATAACTGCGAAATAAGTTAAAGTAAAGCTTTAAAATAGCTAAAATATAACAGTATAATAAAAGTTAATTAATATATTAAAAAGGATTAAAAGTATATAATTATAAAAAATTAATATAGATGTAAAAAAAACAATTATTTTATAATGTTTTTTTATATTATAAAAGTAAAAATTAAATTACAAAGTTACTATATATATAAAACTTTGCAGTTTATAAATTATTTGTTTTTTTATTTAGTAAAAAATTTATTTAATATAGTTCTTTTACTTTGTTATATAAAAAGTTAGTTATATAAATTAATATATATATAGTTTTTAGCTTTTTTTAATTAAATATATAAATTCAATTATTTTAGTTTTAAATTTATTAACTAATTATTTTTTATTTATATTTTAACTATGCTTTATATATTAAATAATTATTTATAGCTACTTAATTTATAATAACAAAATATATAATTAATTAAGTAATTATATATATAATATATTAGTTTATATAAATATTAAACTTTTTAAAAAGCTATAATCGCAATAGCTTTTTAATAAATAAACTATATTATAAGTAGCATTTTAATTATTTATATATTTATTTGCTTTGTTTAATTAAATAAACGTTAATATTATATATATAAAGCTTATACTTTTAATATTTATAAAAAAATTTAAACACTTGATTATTACTAGCTAAATTTAGCTTTTTTAAAAAAAGCTGTAAATATTATACAAAAACAATTGTTATATTTTATATTTACAATTTGCATTTTTATATAGCATTTAATATACTATTAAAATAAAAAAAACTCAATATATTTATTAAAACAAAAAAAGATAAATTTGTTAAAAAGTATTAGTTTATTGCAAGTTAAATTAGCAGCTTTTTTTAAATAAAACGTTATAAATGCAGTTTTATAAATTAAGCTATAAAAAAATAAATGTAAAAAATAATAAAAAAGTGCAAAAAATAATAAAACTACTATAATATTTAATTAGTTTTTATAATGCTACAGTTATTTATTTAAAATACAACATTTTTTTAGCTTTATAAGTTTATTTTACTACTTTTATTACAAATATTAAACCAAGAAATATTATTTTTATATTGTTTAGTAATAATATTATTACAAATATAAAGTAAAAATATAAATTATTAAAACATTACTAAAAAAAGTAGCATTAAGTTAATTAAACTACTATTTAAAAACAGTATATAAAAATATATAATAAACAATTGTTTGAATTATTATTTTTATATTATTTAATTAATACATTTTGTACAGTTATTTGTTAATTAAAAATAAAATTGTAAATTTTTGCTATAATATATTTAAAGCTTAAATTATAAAATATTATTAATTATACAAATTTAAAATCGGACATTTTATTAATGTGTTAAAAAGCGTAACAAAATATAAACAATATAAAATATAAAAAAAGTTTATTTTATAATAATACAAAGTAAAATTAGTACTAGTTTAGCTATAAAATAAATAATTTATAAATTAATAAAAGTTTTTAATTAAATTAATATATAAAATAAATAATTTTAAAATTTAATATTTTAAAATTTAATTTATTTAAAAATGAATTAATTTAAAAATAAATTAATTTAAACATAAATTAATTTAAAAATAAATTAATTTAAATAGTAATAAATTAAAAAATTAATAATTTTTAATTTAAATAAATTAAAAATTAAATAATGTTTAATTTAATTAAATTAAAAGTTAATTAATTTTTAACTTTATTAAATTAAAAATTAATTAATTTTTAATTTAATTAAAATAAAAACTATATAAAGTTTTAAATTATATAATTTTTATATTATTTTTATTTAGCTGTTAATAAGTTTATATATATTTATTAAAATATTTATAATAGCAAATATTTAAATTAAGCTGTTTTAACTATATAAAAAATCGAAGTAGTAATAAAATTGTTAATTTAGCTAATTTAGCTAAATAAAAAAACGAAATAGCAATAAAGTTGTTTTATATATATAGCAGTAAAGTTATTAATTTAGTTGATTTAGCTATTTTAAGTAACAAAGTAGCAGCAAAATTGCTTTATATATATAGTAACAAAGTTGTTAATTAAACTAATTTAGCTATATAAAAAAGCGAAATAAAAACAAAATTATTATTTTTAAATCAAATTAAGTTTATTAAATAAGTTTAATTAAACTTTGCTAATAATTTTAATAAACAAAATAATCAATTAATTTTTTAAATAAAATAAAAAATTAAATTTTTTATTTATAACAAAATTATTTATTGAATTAAATATTTTAAACATTTAATAACTAAATAATTTATTTTTATTTTATTTTATTATTTATTATTATATTTTTATAAATAATAATTATTATTGTTGTTATAATAATTAAAATAAACTATTTTAACTAAATTTTTATTATATTAACTATTTATTATAATTATTGTTTTATTTACTAAACTTTTATAATTTGCTTATATTTAGTTAATATATAATGTTTGATTTTTAAATTTTGCTATTATTACTTTTATAAGTTATATATTAAAACAATATATATAATACTGCTATAAAAAAATATATTACTTTAGTTGTTATAATTTTAGTTTTTATTTTTTTTATTTTTTATTTATTAGTTAACAAAAAAATCGGTTTAAATAACAAATATATTAACAGTTTTAGCAATATTAATATTTTTAATATTAATTAATTAATTAAGTTGATAGTTTTTATAAGATTTGCTATATTAATATAATTTAAATGCTTTTTTAGTTTACTTGTTTTTATTTTTTTAAATTATTAAAAATAACGAAAAAAACTATAGCTAGTTCATTAAAATATATTATATATATATTACATGCTTTTTTTTAATATATATTTATTTTTATTTAATATATTAATTTATATATTTTATTTTATTAATTAATTAGTTTAATTTAGCGATTTAATTAATAAAATATATTATTAACTATATTTATATAACTAAACTTTGATTTTTATAATATTTATATACTTATTTACTGTTTTTTTACATCCTTTTTTTTATTTTTCTTTTTTTTATTTTTATTTTTTTTTTTTTTTTATTAAGCAAGTTTTAATTTTTATTTATTTATATCTTTTTTTTAATCGCTTTTTTTTTTTTTTACTAACTATATTTATTTTTGTTTATAATTTATATTTTACTGTTTATTTTATATTATAAAACTGTTTATTTATTTATTAAAAGTTTATATTTTAGTTTATAAAAAATATTATTATAAATATATTATTAACAAAATTATTGCTTATTTTATTAGTTTTAACTATATTAATTAAACAATTATAAAATATAAAGTTATTTAAACTTAAATTTAATAAATTTTTTATATTATAATTTATTATAACAAACTTATTAAACTTTAATATTTAAACTTTAAATATAAACAAGTTTTATATTTACAAACTTTTTTTATTAATAAGTTAATATACTAGTTTTATTATTATATATACTATTTATTAAACTATATATAATAATATTACATTTATTATTATAAATAAAAAAACTTTTTTTATATAAATAAGTACTGTAGTTTATATACTTCTGCTGTTTTAGCTAATTAGCTGTTTTAATATACCGGGGTTTTTTATTAACAGTTTTTTTTACGTTGGGCTGCTGCTTCGTAGTTCGAAGTTGAAAAAAGCTAGCATAAAAGCGTAGCTTCCGATGTATTTAATATTGTAAACAACAACAACAACAGCAATAACAATAACAAAAGCAAAAAGTAAAAAAAAAACTAATAGAAAAAAAACGGCTTAGTTAGTTATAACTGTTACAATATTTAAAATATATAATTAGCAATATATAAAAACAAGCTAAATTAATAAGTAAAAAAGTAATACTAAATAGTTAAAAAAATATTTAATATTAATTATAAGTTTATATAAATTAAAAAAATAAGCTAAATATAAAATTTTTGTAACAAAAACATAAAATATTTATATAACAATAGCTAGTTTTTATTTTTTAACGCTGCTTTTACTAAAATATATAATATAAATATATAAATAGTATAAAACTAGTTATAAACACTAAAGATTTTTGTATAATATAAACTAACTTATTATTAATAATATATTTTTTATATATTATATAAATTTTGATATTAACTAGCTAATATTTATATTAACAAATTTGTTATATATTTTTTTGCTTTTAAAAAGTAAGCTATTATTATAATATAGTATAAAATATACTAAATTTAATACTTATATTATTACATATATATATTTATACTAAAACAAAAAAAAGCTAAAGTATAAAATAATATTTGATTTAATAATAACTAATAAATATTACTTCAAAATATTTATAATTAACTTAATATTAACAAAAAAAAAACGTAGTAGCTAAAAGTAATAAAAGTAGAAAAAAGTATATAAAAACTAACAAACAAAGCTATAAAGCAGAAAAAGCAGTTTAATTAAACAAATATATATTTTGTTTTAATACTGCGTTATTGCAGCAAAAAGTTATATAAAACTTATATATCAACTTATTACTACATTTTATTATAGTATTAAAAATTAACAATTAAACAAATAGTTAATAATAAATATTTTTTTATATATAAACTTTTGTAGTATTAATATAATATATATAGCTTATTATATTTAAATATATATTTAAAAGCTAGTTTAAAAACTTTAGTAAAATAATACTTGAAACTTTTACTAAATTTATTAAGTTTTATTGTTTTTAAATAGTAAACAAGTTTTATATACTTTTTAGTACTTTTATTTACTAGATATTATATAGCAAAAACTTCTGCTAAAAAAAAGCTAGCATATTATATATACATTAAACTAAAAATTACTAATTTTTTTATTATATAAACTAATAAATCTATTTAATAATATTATAGCATATTATTAATATTATATTATATAAAATTAAAACGCTTTTAAATTAGCTATTTTTTAGCTAATAATTAGTTGTAGCAAATAAAATAGCGCTAACTAAGCTTTTTAATAGTTTTATTTTTAAAAAGCTCAAGTGTTTATTTATTATATATTTATAAAACTAGTAATTATAACTTAGCACTAGCTAGTTAATAGCTTTTGTATATTAAGTAAGCTAATTATTTAATAAAAAAAGCAGTTACTAAATACTATTATAAATTATATAATATATTATTTAACTTAAAGCTTTTTATTTATAGCTACTTATTATAATATATATATAAACCAAGCAATTAAATTAAAAATTAAAAATTATAACTATATAACATTATAACTTTTAATAGCTATTATATAATATTTTTTTTTATAACAAAATAGTTATATTAATAATAAATTATAATAAATTAAAAATAATTTAAAGTATTAATTATAAAATAGCACAGTTTTTACTAGTTTAGCTAAATATTGTAATAGTTATATATATTATATAAGTACTTTTGTGTAAATTGCTGCTTTATATATAAATAAATAAGTCGGCATTTTTTTCTATTTAATTAAAAAACAAAAAATAACTATAAAAAAATAAGCAAAAAAGCTATTAAAAAATATTTATACTTAATAATATGTTTTTATATTTAACTATAAAATATTTAAATATATTTTTAACTATAATTAACTATTACTATATAGCAATTAAATTAAAACATAAAATATACAAGCTTATAATATAACAAATCAAAGCAAAAATTAACAGTAGTAATAGCAGTATATTTAACTTAAATAAACTTTACAACTTATTTACAAACAAAAAACAAAACAGCAACTATTAAAACTATATATAAAACTTATAAACAATTTATAATATTACAACTATATAACAATATTATATTATTTATATTTAATATTTTAAACAATTTTAATTTGCTATAGTTTTTTTATATTAATAAATTAGCTAGTTATAATACAAGTTTTTATATATAAGCTTTGATATATTAAGTAAAGACTATTATTTAAGGTTAAACAAAAGCAGCAGTATAACTAAAGCAAAAAAGCAAAATATAACTAAATTAAAAAAAGCAAATAAATAAAACAAAATAGCTAATAAAGCAACAAATAATAAACTATTAAATACTACTGCTATAAAAAAAAACTAATTAGTTATTGCTATTTTTTTACTTAAAAGTAATAATAAAACAATTTAATAAAAAATAAAAAACTAGCTATATATATAACTTATAGTTACAAAATCAAATATATTATTAATACAGCTTTTTATTATATTACTTTTTATACTATTTTTTAAAACAGGCATAAAATATTTATAGCAAAAAAAAAATATAACATTAAACCAAGCTTTAATATAAACTAAGCTTTTTATATACTTTTTAAACTTAATATTATATAAAAGCTTTTTAAATAATAAATAAATATAATATACTTTTTAGTTATAAATAAAAATTAAATATTTATTACAATTATATTTATTAAAAATAGCAAAAATATTTTTTATACTGTTAATTTAAATAAAAAACAATAATATTACTATTATAGTTGTTTTTTTTATAGTATTAACTAGCGATTTTATATACTATATATATAAATTAAATATTTATTGTTTAATATAATACTTTGTTTTATATAACAATTAAAACAATATAATATATAAAATATAGCTTGTTTTTATAAATATAAAAAGTACTTTAAGCAAAAAGTTCTTAATATATTTTAATACTTTTTATAGCTACAACATATTATAATATATTTTTATAAACAAATATTATATTATTATTATAAATATAATCTATTATAAAATGCTAAAAAAGCTAATTTAGCTTTATTAGTTTTGCTGGTTTATTGTTTTTTTTATAGCTATATTTTTTATATATTTTAAAACATAGTTTCAAAAGTAAATATTAGTTAAAAATGCAGCTTTTATATATGCATATATAATTAAAAGTAATATTTATTACATTGTTTAAACTGTTTAAAACAATTTAAACGAAATAAAAGCAAAAATTGTTTAGTTTATTAATAAAATAAACTAAATTATAAAAAAAAACAAAAAAAGCTTTATTTATTACTAGTTAAAAAAAGTATATAATAATTTAACGTAAAAACTAAGTTATATATTTTATTATATAAATGTAAAAAAAACAAAATATATAAAACAGTTAATTATATAAATTAATAAATAAAACAATAACTAATAAATTGTTGTTATTATATTATTAAATATTAAAGTTAACATTTTAAAAATTATATTTATTTTATATATTAAACTACTTTATAAGCTAATAAATTTTATTTAATAAATAAACTATAATAAATGTTATAAAAATAATTAAATAATATTTATTATTATATATAATAACTAATTAAACTAAATTTTATAAATTAATAATAATATAATTTATATTAATTATAAAACAGTTTAATAGTTTTTTTAAATTATGAAATATTAATAAACTATAATTAGCGATTTTATAAATAACATTATTAATATAAACTATTATTTTTTTAAAAATAAACAATATAATTGCTATTTAATACTATTAATAGTAGCAATTGATTTAATAAAAAAGTTTAAAAGTAAAAAACCTAAAGTTGAAAAATTTAAAAATAAAAAATTTAAAAGCTAAAAAATAAAAAAAAAAAAAAAAAAAGCAGCTATTTCTGCAATAGTAAAAAAGTTAACAAAATATATATAAAAAAAGTATTAATATATAATAGCGTTAAAATAAGAGTTTTAAAAAATAAAAAAAATATAATTAATATATTACTACTATTAAATAATTTATAAAAAAAACTACAGCTATATAATTAAATATTAATATATAATGTAGTAATATTTTTATATATTATTTACTTTATATATATAGTTTTAACAAAAGTTTTAATTTTTAAAATATAATTGCTGCTTTTAGTTTAATAGTATTTTTATAGTTATAGTTATAATAGTGCTTTTTATATTTCAAACTTGTTTTAAAACTAGTATATTTTTTAGCATTTTTATAAAGTATTAAAAAATTTAAAAGTTTTTTTTTTTATATTTATAGTTTTTTTTATATTTATAATTTATTATAATAAGTTAAACTTTTTTTAAAACTAGTATATTTTTTAATATTTTAATAAAATGTTAAATCTTTTTTAAAACTAGTATATTTTTTAATATTTTTATAAAATATTAAAAAATTTTTCAATTTATTTTTTTATAATTTAATTAAAATAAAAATAACTTTTTTTTTTTTTTAATTTAATAATATTTTTATAATTATAATTATTATAATATTTTTTATACTTTAAACTTATTTTAAAACTAATATATTTTTTAATATTTTTATAAAATATTAAACAATATATTATTTATTATATATTTTATATTAAAAATATTAAATATATTTATTAATTTTATATTTTTTTTTATTTTATTTTTTATATTTTTTAGTTTATTTATTTTTTTTTTTTTTTATATATATTAATTTTTTTATATTTAATTATTATTAAAAATTATATATAATTTATTATAATGTTTATTAATAAATTTATTAAATTTTTTTATTAAATTTTTCTTTTAAATTTAAGTTTTAAAAATTGAATTTTTTTATATATTTTTTATATAGTTTTAATTTATATTTTTTATTAATTTTATTATTACTTTTTATTTTTATTTACTTTTAAAATTTACAAAGTTAATTTTTTACTTTTTTAAATAATTTAATTTAAATAAATTAATTTTTAACTTTATTAAAACTAATTAAAACAAAGCTATTAATAGTTTTATTTAAATTTTATTTTAATAAATGTTAAAATAATATATTATTTTAATTATTATAACTTGTTAATTTTATTTGTTTAATTTGTTTATAAATTTGATTTATTTTTTTTTTTTTTTTTTTAAATTTTAATATATATAATATAATTTTTTAAAAATCTTTTCAACTACTTATATTATTATTTTTGTTTTTTTTTTTTTTTTATTTATATAAGTTTTAATTTATTAATTTAAATACTTAAAGTGTTAAATTTATTTATAAGTTAATATATATTAATTTTTTAAAAATTTTTATTTTATTTTAATATTAAAAACAGGTTTTTATTTATTTTATATAATTATTTATACTATTAAAATTAGTTTTTTTTATTTATTTAAACTATATAATTTAATTAAAAAAATATTTATTTTATATATTATAGTTGATTTTATAATTTCAAAAAATCTTTAATTTAATAATATTTTTATAGTTATAGTTACAATAATGTTTTTTATATTTTAAACTTGTTTTAAAATTAATATATTTTTTAGTATTTTTATAAAGTGTTAAAAAATTTAAAAGTTGTTTTTTTTATATTTATAGTTTTTTTTATATTTATAGTTTATTATAATAAGTTAAATTTTTTTTAAAACTAATATATTTTTTAACACTTTAATAAAGTGTTAAATTTTTTTTAAAACTAGTATATTTTTTAATACTTTTATAAAGTACTAAAAAAATTTTTAATTTATTTTTTTATAATTTAATTAAAACAAAAATAACTTTTTTTTTTTTTTAATTTAATAATATTTTTATAGTTATAGTTATTATAATACTTTTTATATTTTAAACTTATTTTAAAACTAGTATATTTTTTAACACTTTTATAAAGTATTAAACAATATACTATTTATTATATATTTTATACTAAAAATATTAAATATATTTATTATTTTTATATTTTTTTTTATTTTATTTTTTATATTTTTTAATTTATTTTTTTTTTTTTTTTTTTATATATACTAGTTTTTTAATATTTAGCTACTATTAAAAATTATATATAATTTACTATAACATTTACTAATAAATCTACTAAATCTTTTTATTAAATTCTTTTTTTGAATTTAAGTTTTAAAAATTAGATTTTTTTATATATTTTTTATATAGTTTTATTTTATATTTTTTACTAATTTTATTACTATTTTTCGTTTTTGTTTATTTTTAAAACTTACAAAGTTAATTTTTTACTTTTTTAAATAACTTAATTTAAATAAATTAGTTTTTAATTTTATTAAAACTAATTAAAATAAAACTATTAATAATTTTATTTAAATTTTATTTTAATAAATATTAAAATAATATATTATTTTAATTATTACAACTTGTTAATTTTATTTGTTTAATTTATTTATAAATTTAATTTATTTTTTTATTTTTTTTCTAAATTTTAATATATACAATATAATTTTTTAAAAATCTTTTTAATTATTTATACTATTATTTTTATTTTTTTTTTTTTTTTTTTTTATATAAGTTTTAATTTATTA
>MU378618.1:0-11675 GCA_022495175.1 Hypoxylon argillaceum | reverse complement strand
ATTAAATTAAAAAAACTTTTTATTAATTATAAAATTTATATATAATAATATAACTTTTTTATTTATATATATAACTTTTTTTTATATTAATTATAATTTTTATTTTATAATTTATAATTTATTTTTTAAAATATTTTATAATTTAAATAATTAATTATATATTTATTAAATAATTTAAATTTATAAAAAAACTAAAGTTTATTTTAAAATAAATTATAAAAAAATAAAAAAATAAAAAAATAAATTAATAAATATAAAAAAAAAGCTTTTATATATAAAAAAAATTAATTAATTATATTAAATATATAATATATTAAAATTAAATAATTTATAAAAAAATTTAATAATAAAATGTTTTTGTTTTTAATAAAAAAAAATAACTAAATAAAATATAAAATTATTTAATATTATAAAAGATTTTTAATAAAATTTTATAACTAAAATAAATAATTTTGCTTTTTTATTTAAAAATAATAAATTACTTAATAGTTAAAAAATTTCTAAAACAATTTTTTAATTTAAATAGAAATTTTTTTTTGTTTATTTAAATATAGTTTGTTTAATTTAGCTTTAATTACATATATATAACTATAATTAGCTAAACGAGCTTTAAGTAACTTATTTATTAAGTGACTTATTTACTTGTTAAATGACCTGCTAACTTACCAAGTTATTTGCTAGCTAATTTATTATTTTACTAGTTGGCTTACCGACTTAGCTGTTTATTAAATGATTTATTTACTTACTAGTTAATTTATCTACTTATTAGTTAATTTACTTACTTACTAGTTAATTTATCTATTTATTAGTTAAGTAACTAACTTACTTACTTACTAGTTAGGTGATTGATTTACTTATCTATTAGTCAGGTGACTGACCGACTTATTTAGTGACTTGCTAGTTTATCAAGTGAGTTACCAGCCGGCTTACCTACCTGCTAAGTAACCAACTGACCTATTTACCTACTTACTTGTAAACTTACTTGCAGACCTGACTGCAAGTCAACAAGGGCCCAGGACCTAGGGCTAAGATTAGAAAAGCTAAGATTGAAAGGGCTAAAATTAGAAGAGCTAGGATTAGAAGCGTTAAAAACAAAGGCAGTTTTCTTTTTTAGCTAAGAGAGAGCGGGAGCTGCACGTGCGAAGCGCTTATACGGCAGAGCACACAGTTGGTAGAAAAGAGACTAAAGGTAAGGGCTGCTTTCGTTATTTTGTTAAAAGGCCTGTATAGCTTGTGTGGCTTGTATAGCTTGTATAGCTTATATAGCTGGTATTTTTAAAAATAAAAGCTTTTTTGCTTTTGCTTTTTAAGAGCTTTTAGTATTAAAACTATTTAAAATTTAAAAAATAATTTTGTTTATTATTGTTAAATTTATTTTATTTAAAAAATAAAAAATTTATAATTTGTTTTATATTTTATTTATAAAGTTATATTATATTAACAATTAAACATTGTTTAATTTTAACTAAATTTTATATAAAATTAAATTTATAAAAACTATTAATAAATATTATATTAATAAAATTATAAACTTTATAAAAATTTAAAAGTATATAAAATATTTTATTAAATAAAAAAATTAACTAATTAAAAAATATTAAATTTAAAACTTTTATAAATATTTATATAATTTTAAAACTAAAAAATTAATTAAAAATTTTTATATATAATATTTAAAAAAGTTTAAAAAAGTTTATATTAATAATAATAACTATATTAGCTTTTTAATTAAATAAAAAACAATTATTATATTTAAAAGCAAATATAAAAAAAAAAAATATAATATTATATAATTAAAACTGTTTTAAATTTACAAAAAACTATTAATTAATTATATATATATATATTTAATAATTTAAAATTTAATTTATTTATATAAAAACTATTAAAAAAAAGAAATCACTTAAATTTACAAATATATATAAAAAAAACTAATAGTTTTAAAAATATTAAAATATATAAACTGTAGCTTAAAAACTTTTAAATATAAAAAGAACTGATTTTTTTAAACTGAAAAAAAAAAAGAAATCATAAACCTTATAAAACCAAAGTGAATTATTAGCTAAATAAACCTTGTTCCAAGCCCTATAATCTAGCCCTTGTCACATTGGAACAGTACTTGAAGCAGCCATTCAACCACAAGACTTTTCCGTTATAACACGATTGTTTGATATTATGCCAGATATGTACAGCGCTGGTTTTCTATGTGCTGCGATTGAAACTCAGAAAAACTCGACGATTCAGAGACTTTTACTCAATCGCCGCACCCAACTATTATCGCACGAATTAGAAGTGGGGGCTATTGGTGTGGCCGCACAGTTAGGAGACATTGATCTGTTGCGCAGTTTTCTTTAGTACCCACTGTTACAGAAGACCGGACCAATGCTAATAATTCAGGAAATCAATCCTCCTGAAGGTCGATTTAAAGTATATACAGGATACCTAGAACACGACTACTACCTTAGTCGTCCCCTTTATCTATGGGGGAGCCCTCTAGCTCTATTGGCAACGAATAATATCAACGAAACGTTTAAAGCGTGTTCTATGCTTTTAAGAAATGGGTTTAAGCCAGATAGGCTTACTTGGGAAGTAGCTGCTTGGTTAAACAACACTGCTTTTGTTCAATTTCTTTTCAATAACGGTCAGCGGTATGAGAAGAACTGCGGACATGATAACTATGAATCTATACCTTTAAATCCCTTGGTCTCAGCTATTAGACATAACAATGAAAAGTTAGCTGCACTACTGCTGAAGGCCGGAGTGGACGTTAATGACTATCCGACCTCGGGTAGATCTCCCCTACAAGAAGCTGTGGAATTAGGCAATTTCGAATTGGTACGCTTTCTTACCAATGCCAACGCAGATGTTAATTCCCTACCCGCCGGCCGCTTCGGGGTGACAGCATTGCAGATGGCTGCGATCAAAGGACACCTTGGAATAGCCAAGTATTTACTCGATCTTGGTGCCGACGTTAATGCCCCTGGGGCGCAGTATGGAGGGAGGACTGCCTTTGAAGGAGCTGCAGAGTGGGGAAGACTTGATATGTTGGAACTTTTATTGTCTAGCGGGGCTTGCACAACAGGGAGTCGGCGACGTTATGCTGTCAGTGCAGTAGCGCTTGCCCTTAAAGAATCTTATTATACAGCGGCGAATTTATTGAAAGAATCGATGGGTTGGTCAGACGAAGACGAGATGCAGTGCAGAAACTTACGCATCCGGGGTGCGTGGTCATCAAATTAGTTAGCAAGAATTTTCAGGATTTCAGGGGTTTTTGTGTGCGTTAAGGGGAGATAACCCCGCTTTTCTGTCTATTCTACCTACCTCTGTAGATGTTTTATAGCTATATTTCCCTCCACATAGGCCAGAAGACGTTTACCCCACGTGAGCTTGTCGTTATAAAATTCAAGAGACAGATTTATTGATTCTTGGCCCTCTAGGTCCGTAAGGCGGACTAGAGGATCTGTATATAATAGCTATAGTCAAAAATTTGAATATCGCTGCTTTATAGGACCTGGCTACTTTATCTCATGACAGAAGGTGAATATCACGCTCTCTTTTCTAAGTTTGCGTTAGAACCCAACCATTTGAATTCAACATCTGCACCAAAACATGTCTGAAAGCAGCTCTGCTACGAGCAGCCTCAAATTGCTACCAACATGCTATTGAAGCTATCGGCATACTACGATTCTAGCATCGCTATCTGGAGGCGCGAAAGTCGCCGATCGCGAACCCCAAGCTTGGTAATGAACACTAGGCTTGCGCTCATTAATGTTATGGGGTAGTCAATACTTGGGTACCTTCAGCAGGCGACATAAAAGCTTGATGGACAAGCCGCAGCGCTATTAGATTATAAATAGCCCCCTTTAATTCAGCCTTCAGTTGCTTCAGCAATAACTTTATTCGACACTGCTTAATATGATATTAGTATAACTAAGTCGGATTAAGTCCAGTTTTCAAAGTAATCCGTGAATTACTCTGCTGGGAGCTGCTTCAAGATTTTCTTGCCTTTCCCCCCCATTTACCTTTCTTATTTTGTGGATTGTTCATGATCCATGAATATGTCCTTTTGCCTCGTTGCTAGAATACGGAAATAAGGAAATAATGATTCGTATCCTAGATTAATGTTGCATAGTAAAAGTTCCCCTAGCATTACGTTACTATCGAAGTGATCGCGTTGGTTTGTGCTTGTTGGTGATTGACTGTCCTAGCCTGGTTAATGTCAGTGGAGGAAGTCACAGAGTGAATAGAAGTCCTGTAGCAGCTAGGCAGAAGGACATAGTATAGGGCTCAATAGATAGATTCATTGATTCCTGACCTTCTAGATCTATAAGGGGGACTAAAGGTCCCTTATAGATAGCGAAATCCATAGATATAACCACCATATAGGGTCTGGTCACTTTATCACCTGATAGTTTATTAGAGAACACGGCTAAGACTTATTGAACGAGTTTTCAATTGGATTTCATAGAAAGTGCGACGGTAAGGAGCTGACTAAGCCGATATAAGTGCCGGCCTCGGAGGGCAGCAACCAGCGAGACTTATTCAGAAAAGTTCAACGAGATTAAGCACCCCTGAATCAATAGAGTCCTCATATGCGGCTTGAACACACGCAATGTCACAATGTTATTTTCATTTCAGTAAGAATTACTTTTTCTAGTCTCTATTATGATTAGAGAGCGACTAGAATTGACATGGTTTTATAACAGGTAGTTTGAATACTTACCCTAAATATCTTTCTACTGACTTGAAAGTATTATATTCCATCTCCCAACTTTCATGTGCATAAATAACCAACCCTGGTTGTAGATAAAACCCTGTTCCGAAATGCACTTTAAATGGTATATATAACGTTATCTATATTAGTATAGTTCATTTTTTGATAATAGATAGATTAAGTAGTCAATGAAGCAATGACTACTAAGTGCGGGCAGGCGACCAAGCCATAAGCCATAGAATCACACAAGATTTTCAGAGCACTGTATTGATTTCTTCCACCCACCTTCGAAAGCGAGGCCTATTAGAGGCTTATATAACTGTAGAAAGGTTTGGTAGCGCGCAATATATATGGGTAGGCCTTCCCTGATCCGTGGCCTGTTTCATTCTAGACTAGCGAGGTAAGATTGATGTCTCAACAATCAAGCAATGTGTAGAAGAGTCCTCCGATAAGTTGAGACACGTATAGTTTTGGTATCAAAACTATCGCAGTTTTTGTTTACCCCACCCCCTTTCAATTTTACCGCAAGGCCTTTGGGGTATGGAGTTGGAGAGTAAGGACCAGGGATCAGGGGGTTTCTACTATGATTCGACAAGTAAACATTAAAAAAACACGGACTTAGGCATATATTTGAGGTAGGGGCATCCGCATGAAACTGTTGGGTCGTATTATAGGATGATAAAATGACTCCTTTGATGATGAAAACGGCGCAGGGGGATAAAATCCTACTTGATGCGCCGTTTCATCTATAGGGGCTGGCCGACAGCTTCGCCGGTCTGTCCTTAGAGGCCGATTGAGGTACTATTTCGTTGTGGAATACATCTAGCTCGTAATATTGAGTAGGCACCAGAAAGTTAAAAAAGAGAGTGTGTCATCTGTAATTAACTTGGCACTGATTGTAGATAAAACGAAAGTGATTGTTAAACTAGTGAATTATTACTCAATAGTTACACACAATTTAGACCTCGTCTCAGGGTCCATTATTTTTGTTTCTTCTTCTTTTTCTTTATATTCCCCAATTGCTATAAACCTGCTACTATTTTCAGCGGAGGTATGCAAAAAATAATTTATTTAATAACATATCTCTCCGCGACTAAAAAGCAATTTTAATAATATGGAGATTGATAGCGCAGTTACAGTCCCGCCGCTCACATCCATTTTTATACCAGCGCCGTCGTGCTTGAGCCTCTGTTTAGAATACTGCGAGGGCGCCGCATGTTATGCTAGTATTGGTGCGTCTGCATATGTTGGAAATTCATCATGTTACCCTGAAAGCTCTATTGTTGGCACCGATGCCGAGACGGTAAATCATGATGGGACAACAAATATTGTCACTTCTGAAATTAGCGCTCCAGTGTTCACATATTCGCCTGGCCTTTTTTGCCCGTCGGGCATGACAACTGCTGCAACCACAACGTCACCAGACGCCGTCTACTGTTGCCACCAGTGAGTACAACCTCTAATATAGTGGTATTTGTAGTAATTCATACTTATGATATAGTAATTTTGCCTACAAAGTCTTAGCACAAGCAGACAGTGGTTATTGCTTTGCAACTTTAACAGAAGGCACCTTTTTATATCAGTCTGCCACGATTATGTTTGACCCAAGCCACACAGCCGCATTCAGCTCGGCAGCATTAGACCTCGAGGGCAGCGGCCTAGTACCGTGGTCCGGACAACCCACTCTTCGAGTAGCAGAGCCACCGGTTTTCCTTCTAGCGCAGACCTTATCCAGTGTGCCACAAGTCTCAAAAAATACATCGAAAGTCGCAGAAATGACGTCACAAGTTGGCGGTGAACTAGGCAAAGACGATCCTAAAAGTTCGATGAACCTAGGGTTAGGTTTCGCTATAGGCGTGAGTAGTGGTTCTGTTGGGGCCATCTTGCTTATTTGCCTCGGGATTTTCTTTTTAAAACGCTACCGGACAAGACGACTCGGCCAAGGAAAGAAGGGGGGCCTGCCAGTTGAAGACGAACAGTGGAATGAGCAGTGCGACAAGCCAGAGCTTGAAGGGAGCAGGATAAATCGTGGACGGTTTAGAAAAGCAGAATTAGATGCTTCAGTAACACGCGCAGAGCTTGAAGGTTCTCCAGTGGAGGAGAATGACCCGGCTGGTGTTGGCGTGCTCAAACCAGAGCTTCATGGTACCCCCGGCGTTTCGGGCTTACGTGGGGTTTATATAAAGAGGAAAGGAGAGTTGGAGGCATCTTCTAACCTCAATGCTACGGAACCAATAAGCCCTTTGCCGTCGAACTCAGTTCAAAGCGAACACAACATCAACAATGCTACGAAGCCAGCCGAGTTAGACTCTCGAAGTATACCTCATCGACGTGATATAGGGCGCGATACAGTGGGTAATACACCGTAACGTTTGCCAGGGCTACGATGAGTGGGAAATGATGTTAAAACGTATGCTGCGCACGCACACCTCACTTTGGCCCAGCTAAGCTAGCGAGACAGTGCGGGCAACATGGTTTTATGGAGGATAAGTTGATTAGCTAAGTCAGATCGCGTCTGAATTTTCCCTATATATTTAGCTGGACCTGAAGCATAGATTTTCAGTAGCAGTTTACAAGGTGGATTGGCCTAGAGTGGCCAGCAACACCAAGAACACACGATTATTCTCCCCATATTGCTCGTTTCCATCTTTAAATCTCTAGAAGTGATTAGATGGTAATGGCCAATCCTCCAGAGTGCAGTAGGGTGTTTTGCCTGTTCTGTTTCACTACCTACCTTAGCTAACTAAGGCAGGGACCGTCGGAAATAAATAGAAAAGGTGGTGGCAGGCATATTACTAGACTAAGCCTAATCAAGAATTAGATGTCAGTTTGAGCAGCGCAGCGTATAAGTAAAATATTATTTTGACTGCTTGACACATAACTTAACCAAGAAAAATAAAACAAAGGATTTAAATCGATTATTAGGTAAAGCGACGATTCATTGCTCTACCTATTATTGCTAGTTACTCACAAATAATTTTCCTATTTTCCTAGATTCCCCTTAGTTGTTCTTTTAGCAAAAAAAAAAAGCTATATAAAATGTAATACGCATACTTCCTTACTTAGATACCTACCTAGGTAGGTTCTAAACCTGCACCAATCCACCAATAGAAACCTTCCCTACTTTCCAATCCCCACTTACCTTCTTACTAGGTTACATGTACCTTTTTACTTACCTGGCCCTAGGACCATTTTCGACAGTATTACAACTCTACGACCTTACGACTTTCCCAGCTACGAAGTAACGCAAACGGTTTGTAGGCAGCAATAAACGAGATAAAGGCCAATCAACAACTCATCTGATTTATTTAGTCGTCTGATCAAATAACTGGCTCAAGCGAAGCAAAAGAAGCGGCCGAAGCGGTCAAACAAACGTTTTCTTGCGATCAAGCAAAATAAAACAAGTCAAAGGACTATTATTTATCTTGTTTTGCTTGCGTGCAGCGCTGCTGGGATATCACAGGGTCTCCACAAAGTGGCACAGTTGCATGCCTCATTTACCAACAGATTAATACCCTTGAACGAGGTATTGGGATCTTGGGACTTTTTGCCCTTTTACAAGCCGATTACACACCGACTACACGCCGATTAAGGCAGGTAAGTCACTCCTTCGGCCTACCTCTACCGCAACACAAACACCTAATTTGGAGCTTCATTTCCCACTGCGCCGTTAGGCAACGTTGAAGCTTCGTATTTTATTGTTGGTATTTTATTTACCATTTCTGGGCATCCATGCTACGAGTACCCTGGGTGATCTGCCATTTTTACAGCGAGATTAAAGCTTCCTCACAAGCAGCAGGCATTCGGCGATGTCACAAGATAAAGAAGGGGTTAAATAGTCCTGTTCAGCCATGCCTCTCCCTCGATATGAATCCGTCCGTCGTGACAATCGTCCTTCACTCTGGCGTGTACCGTCCACCTTCCGCCTCATCTATCGTTTTGTCAGCGACTACTATAAAGGCGACGACCTACTTCCCCTCTCGCGACAGCGACACCGCGAGCAGATAATATACTACCGCAAAGCGTGCACGAAAATGGCTGGCTTTTGTTTTGCTCTCGGACTGCTAGTCCTTCTGGGTAGTCTGAGAACCTGCAATGCTGCGGCTATCCAGAGCGCAAAAGCTACTGCAGTGGCTGTCGTCAACTCGTCCAAGTGGCAACCCGACGACTTCGACTGGGACGCTAAGCGCGCCCTCTCGGGCCCCATGGGAACATGGAAGGGGTTGTACGTCAACTTGACGGATAACAGCTACGCTGCGTCAGTTCTCACCACCGAAGTAGCACTGTACAGAACCGTCACCAGCGATCTCACTATCTACAATGGCACTAGCCCTCGAACCGATATAATTCCCGTTCTCGCTTGGTTCGCAGGGATGTCCTGGGCCAGCCTAATTGAAATTGGGTTAACTGGGTTAGAAGTTCTTGGTACGATATCAGCTATCCAAGGATGCATTACAGATGATGGAAGCGATTGGGGGAACTTCAACTGCATCGTTGGACTTACTGGCACAGTGGTATCCATAGGTCAAGCCGTAAGAGGCGCTTACCTCGGGATGAAGGCTCTTGGGTGGTTTGCGCGCTCCTCGACCACGTGGTTCAAATCGGGGCTCGAGTTGATCGAGCTGTCTGCTTTTGCTAAGAGGGAACTTCACCCAGATCGGTTTCAGATAATACATGAGCGACTGATCAGCCATGTCTTGAACGAAACCTTTGGTCACTCAGAATTCATTGGCTACGCTAGCTCAAATCACCGACTCGGCGCTCGCGACGACGAGCACCTTCATCCCCATGCGCCCATCTTCCGCTTCCAACATCCCCGCCATGGGCTCATGGATATTGCCTCCCGCGAGCATCTCACGGGCACGCGTTTCACCATCTCTTATGCCAACGGTATCGAGAAGAGAGGTCTTGATCACTTGGGCCGCCGCCAAAGCTTCCAGCACGAGCAGCTGAGCGGCGGGATCATGGAAGCCCGCTTCGACGAAGAGGCGGCGCAGTCCGACGGCTGTAACCCGACATTTGACGCTGCCAGCGCATTCGATCAGGTGGAGGATAGCATCAAGTGCTTCACTGGTGGCAAGTGGCCAGATGGTAATGTTCTGAAGACCCAACTTTACGATTCCAGCTGCAAGGCGACCATGGGGTTTGTCCACTCGGCTTTCTTCGAGAACAACTCCACCGCTGATGGCCTGGGAAAAATGAAGCCTTCTGGCATGCCCTTGCCGGAATGTGGCTCCTAGGATGGGGAATAGACAACAGTGAATACTTGTTATTGTTCAGAACCGGGGTAAAAGACTATAGAGTCAGCTGAAGAGAGCCCTAGCTCTATGGCTGTTCATAATCAACCTGCATACCTAAATGGGTAGTTATGTAGACCCTGCAAGCGCTTGCGCTATAATACCTAATGAAAATCCCTACCTAGCCGCCATATTTTCAGCTTTAGTACGCTGTGGGCACAACCTTTTCAGTCTTCGCGTCGAGAGTTCAATAATTTCTATTACCAAAGATGAAGTGTGTTGTTAATATATAATAGTTTGTGACCTTGCCATTTTATAGGCATCGTGGATTGAGACAATCCAAACATGGACTACACTACTAGGGCAAGATTCTTTTGTTAATAGTACCTACTTACAGCGTTATGTACCTGGGCAGGTACAGAGTCGAGAGGTAGGGACTTATTATTATAACATGGCGCAGGGATAATCTGTAGGCTTAGGGGCTAATGCACCATGCCAACGGGTCACTAGGACCCAATGATCTCACGTACCTATCTGAAGTGCCAATCCTGTGCTACATTTGGACACAGTTTGATGTCGAAGTTAGTTGGCTAACATGCTTATTGAGAATATATCTAGGTGCTAGGTATTATGCCCACCTGGAGCTAGGAGAGGAAGGCACAGTGGAAGGTTTTAGCACACTATATAGCCACACTATAACTCCGTAACCAATACAACCCTTTTTGCGAGACCTTGTCTTTGTAAAACCCATATGTAAGCTAGCAATTTAGTTCTACCTCACGCCTACGTCGTGCAATAAAAAGAACAAGCTTCTCACGTTATGTGTGTCTTTTGCGTTCGAGTACAATTGGTGTATCGTAGGTGCCTCAGGTACGGATCAGCATAGCCATTCGATCGAGGTACACAAAACCAATATTAAAACCCAGGGAAATTCACAGATCCCGGTCAAGTGATAGCCGCTAGATCATCTGGGGTAGAGGAGGTAGATCATCCGACCATACATGGCTTGGCAACTAATTAGAAACAGTAATTAGTAGGTAAGTACTCACTTTAGTTGCTGTACAATAGTTTATATTAAGTGATCTTTTTATTTATATACTATAAAATAAATTAAACTTAATTTAAAAAAATTTAAAATAGTTTAATAAGCTTACTTTATATTTAGCGAATAAAAAATTTATATAAATATTTTTATATTTTATTTTTTTATTTTTTATTTTTTTATATTAAATAATTTATAAATATTTATTAAATTAACTGTTTTTTTTTATATATTTTTAATATTATTTTTTAATATGTTTTATTAAAATTTAAACATTTAATATATTTTAATTATTATAAATTTTTATATAAATAATAAATTAAATATTAAAGTTTTAAAATAAAAAAAAACTAAAAAAACAAATATAAAAAAAGTTCGTTTTTTTTTAATAAATATATAATATATAATATTAAAAAACTTACTATATATTTATTAATATTTAATTAATATAATAATTATTTATTTTAAATTTACTTTAAAAACTAGCTTTTAAACTTTTGCTTTAATAATATTTTAAAAAAGCTTTTAATATTATTTATTACTTTAAAAGCTTTTATTTTATTATAATTTAACTTAGCAATTTTTATTAAGTTTTAAAAACTATTATTTTTAATTTAACTTATTTTAAAATATTTTATTTAATAATATTTTAATTAAACTTTATATTAACTAAATTATATAA
>MU378617.1:0-11695 GCA_022495175.1 Hypoxylon argillaceum | reverse complement strand
TATTATTATATTATTAATATAAATAAATAATAATATTTTATTTTTTAAAAAATAATAAAATTTATAAAATATAAAAGTAAATTTTATTTTATAAAATAATTTAATAAGCTTTTTTTATTATAACAAAAAAAACCTTTATAATAAAATTTATTATAATTAAACTATTGTTTTAAACTTTTAATAATTTAATAATATATATATATAAACTTTTTTAATTAATTTAATATTAATAAATATATTTATAATATTATATTGTTTAAGTTTTAAATTAAATTTAATAGCAATAGCTATTAATATTTTAAACGATTTTTTTATTAATATATTAATATAAGTATTTTTTTTGTTATAATTAAGTTATTAATTTTTTTATACTATTAAATAAACTTTATATTTATTATAATAACTATATTTATTAAATTTATATATATATATTTATATATAATTAAATATTAAACTTTTTTATAAAAAACTTTTTAAATTTTTTTTTTAAATATATATTTTAATATAACTTTATAAATATATATATTTAATTTTATAAAAATAATTTTTTAATAAATAATTAATAAGTTTATTATATTATTTTAATAAAAAAAATAAATTTTAACAATAAATTTTTATTTTTTAAAATAATAATTTTTAAAAATAAACTTTTTAATAGTAATTATATAACTTAAAAGCTTTTTTTTTTTTTAAATAATTTTATTAATATTTAATATTTATAACATTTTGTTATAAAAAATATTAGTTAATTTATTTTTAATATTTAATATTTAAAATTAATTATTTAAATATATACAAGTTTTTAAAAAGTTTATAATTTATTTAAAAGTTTTTTTTTATAAGCTTTTTTAAAAGTTAATTTTTTTTTATTAATAAAGCTTTTTATAATATTAAATATTTATAATAAAATATTATAACTATATATAACATTTTTTAATAAATAAATTTGCTATATTTTTATTATTAGTTTATTATTAATATATAATACATTATAAAGTTTTATTAAATAAAAACAAATAATTTATTTATTTTATAATAAATTAAAAAATAATATTTTAATTTAAATTTATAATTTATTTTTAATATATTTGTTTTTTAAATAAAAGTTAAAATTATTAAATTAAAAAATTATTAAATTTAATAATATAATAAAAAAAAATTTAAAAAGTATTAAAAACTTAAATTTAAATTTAATATTTATATAAAAATATATTTTTTTTAAAAGTTTTTTTAAAATATTATTTATAAACTTGTTTTTTTTTTTATAATATTAAAATTTTTTAACATATTTTTTAATAATATATTAAAAAGCTTATTATTTTTTAAATAGTTTTTTATATATTTATTTAATTTAAAAGTATTTTTATATATAATTTTTTTAATTAATAATTTATAAACTTTTAAAAAAACTTTAAAAAGTTTATTTTTAAACTTATTTAAGTTTTTATTAAAAAATTTATTTTTATTAAAAGTTATATTTTTTATAACAATTATTTTATTTTTTTGTAATAACTATATATAATAAATATTAATAAATTAATAACTTATTAAATAATTTATTTAAACTTTAAAATCGAACTTTTAATATTTGCGCTTTTTTTATTTAATTTGCTAAATTATAATAAATATTATATAGCTAAAAACTTTTAAATAAATAAATAACAAGCTTTTTTTATAATTTATTATATTTTATAAATTATTAAAATAAAAATAAAACTTTTTATAAAAAATTTAATAATAGTTAATTTGTTTAAATATTTAATTATATAAATAAACTATTATATAAATTATTTTAATTTATATAAAAAGAAAAAACTTGTAATTATTATATATAAAATTTACTTTTAATTTAATAATAGTTTTTACTTTTTTAGCTTTATTATTAAAATTTTAAATATATAATAATAAAAATTTAAATATAATGTTATATTTTTTAATAATTAATTTATTAAAATAAATAATTTTTTGTTTTAAATTAATAAATTTATTATTATATTCAATAATTTTTATTTTAATATTAAAATAATAGTTTATATATTTAATATAATTTTTAAAAACTGTTTATATAATATTAATAAGTTTATTATTTATATAATAGTTTTATATATAATTTAAATAATAATTAATTATTAATATTACTTTTTAAAAACGCTTTTTTTAATTCAATTTATTATATTTATAAAAATTAATAATTAAATATATATTTGTTTTTATAACTTTTAAACAAACTTTTTATATTATTTTATAATATATTTTTATTTTATTATAAATTATATAATTAATAATATAAATTTTATTATTAAAATATAATATAATTATTACTTTTTTAATATAAATTAATAATTGTTTTAATAATTTAAAACTTAAATATTTAAACTATTAATATTAACAATATAAACTTGTTTTAACTTTTAACTTTTTTATATAAAAATTTAATAAGTTTTTTTATATATAAAAAATATATACTATAAATTGCAATAAAAAGTATTTTATTATATATTAGTTATATATATAAATTAAAAAATATAAAAACATTTTTTAACAATATTTTAAAAAATTAAACTTAAGTTTATTTTTTTAATAAATTTTTATATAATTTAAAGCTTGTAATAATATTAAATTTGTAATTATTTTTAAACAATAAATTATATTATATAATTTATATATAACATATTTTTTTAAATTATAAATTTTTATATTGATTTTTTTATAACTATATATATAAATTATATTATTTTTTGCTATTATTATATTTTTAAAATAGTTACAGCTGCTAGCTTGTCAACTAAGTTATAGATTAAATAAGAAGGCTTGCACACAAAAGGCTTGGTTGCAGAAATTCTACTTACAGTCAATTTTTTTTCTTCTCACTTTAATATTAATATGTGTATTTAAAATACTCTATATGCTGCTGCAAATGTACTTAATATAACAATATTAAGGTTTTTTAAGCGAAGCTAAATTTTCTAACTTATTATAATTAAATAATCAACTTAGTAAAATTGAACTTGCAAGATACAACTCTCGCTATATAAATTACTATAATAAAAAAGTACATGCCGAAAAAGCACTACTAGCACTTTTTCGACTGCGCAAAAGCTTTGCTTTTAGCAGTTATTTCTATTATTTAGAAGCTTTGTTTTCTGCAGTGCCTTTGAAACTTTGGTACTTTGCACGCCACTTAGTCTAGTAGCAGCAACAAGTATTTTTGTTTCACTTTTTCAACTGCGTAAAAGCCTTGCTTTCGGCAGTCTTTTAAAGCTTCTGTTACTTTGCGCACTACTTAGTCTAGTGGTAGTAGTGGTAATCCGCGCTCCAAAACCTCCAGAAATTGTTATTACGGTATGTGCTACCCAGTTTAGTAGCAGTATTAGTAGTACACATTCTACCATTTTTTCAAAGCTTTTATTACTTTACGTGCTACCTAGTCTAGTAACGGTAATAATAATAGGTGTTCTGTAGCTCTGAACCCTGAATAAGTGGGTCCTTTTTTCGGACCTATTCTGCAAGCCTATTTGCAAAACTTTCTGCAAAGCTTTCGCAAACCTATTTGCAAGCTCTTTTGTAAAGCTTTTTTGCAAACAGACCTACTTGTAGACCTGTTTGCAAACCTTTTGCAAAAGCCCTACTTTTTATACTCTCTTTCTTGTACTCTTTTGTATACTTCTGACTTATTTTTGGTTTATTCTTTACTTTTTATTACTTTTTTTATTATAGCTGAAAGCTTAACTGCTTAATAAATCTAGGCTTTTGTTTATGTAGTTATTTAATATTTTTATAAAGCTTTTACAGCAACTTTTTTAATCCAACTTAAACAATTAAAAGCTACTTATTTTATTGGCATTAAAAAACTCTAAGCTATTTATTTTGTTAGTTTAACTGTTTAATAGTTCTAAAGATTTCGTTTTTGCTTATTAAACTTATTGCTTTTTATAAGTTTAGCTAAATTTGACATATAGTTATTTCTTTTAAAAAGCAAAATATGCGTTAATAGTAAAGTTATTAGCAGTTTAGAAACTATATTTATATATATATACAGCTAATTGGACTAAAAAGTACAGCAGATTGTTTGTTTATAGCTTTTTGCTAATAAACTTAATATGTAAAATTTTACAATTATTATTAATGCTTTTTTATATATATATGAAAACTTTAACAAAATTATATAAGCTTTATATAAACTTTAAGTTTTAAAAATAAAAAATGAAAACTTAATATATTTATTTTTTATATTTTAAAAAAAAAATAGCTAAAATACAAATATTTTTATTTTTATAAATACTTTTTAAATTTAAAACTTATATACTGTTATAAGCTTTAAGCTACAAGTTAAAATTAACAATTGCGAAACTATTTCTAACAAATACAACGATTTTGTACAGCTTTTTTTTTAATTCAGTAAAAGCTATAAGTAAAGTTACTGCTTTAAATATTAAAATATTAGTAGTATTAGTAATACTACTTCTATAAATATCAGTACTATAAAAATCAGTTTAATACACTTTGTTAAAGCTAGCTAAAACTTTTAAAACTTTTAAAACTTTTAAAACTTTTTAAACATTCCGATCAAGTTACTTTAAACAGAAAAAAGGCTTTACGCTATAAAAACTATACGCAAATTGCAAAACAAACGTTACAAAAAACAAATATGTCTATGGTGTAAAAATATAAGTTATCGCATACAAAATTGCTTTTTATTGTTTACAAAAAAGTATATTAAATTTTACAATAAAAGCAATTAAAAAAGTAAAACAGTTATATTTTTTAAAGTTCTTGTTCACATTTATTTTTGTATATAAATAAAAACTTAAAAAAATAGTTATAGCTGCTAGCTTGTTAACTAAATCATAGATTAAATAAAAAAGCTTATATACAAAAAGCTTAGTTGTAAAAATTCCATTTGCAGTCAATTCTTTTCCTCTTTATTTTAATATTAATATATATACTCAAAATACTTTATACACTGCCGCAAATGCACCTAACATAACAAAAATTAGTTTTTTTTAAATTTAAAAAATAGTTTAATATATTAAAAATATATAAAAAAACTGCTAAATTTATTATAACTAAATTTTTTAATAAATAATTTAACAAGGTTTTTTTTTATAAATTAAAAATATTTTTAATTTAAATTATTAAAAGTTTTAAAAAATTTTTTTTTTTTTTATAATTTTACGCTTGTTTTTTTTAAGCTTTTTTTTTATATTGTTATTTTATATATTTTATTGCTTATTTTATAATTTTGTTAATATTTAGTTATAGTTTAACAATTTTTTTAATAGTTATATTTAAAATTTAATTATTAAATTTATTTTTAAAAAATATAAATTAATATTTAATTATTAAATAATATTTATAATATATTATATAATTAATAATGTTAAAATTTTTTTTTTTATTTTTAATATAAATATTTATTTTAAAATATTTATAAAAGTTATTTTATTAGCTTTTTTAAATATTTTTTTATTATTTGTTATATTTAAAATTATTATAATTTTTTTTTTTTTTTAATATAATTGTTTTTAATAATTTAGTTATTTTTAATTAACAAGCTTTTTTTTATTTTATTTTTTTTAAAATATAAAAAAAGCTTTTTTTTATAAACTTTTTATTTATTTTTATAACATTTAAAACTATTGTTTTATAATATAATTTAAAAGTTATAATATAATAGTTTAATATATTATTAATTATTTTAATATTATAAACATTTTAAAATTTAACAGTTTAAATTAAATAAATAATTGAAAAAGTTTTTTTAAAATCGATAATAAGTTTAAAGAATTTAATAATATTAACGTTTTTAATATTTATTTTAATAATTTTATTAAATTATAAATCAATTTATTTAATAAACTTTTTAAAAAGTTTTATTATTATTAATTAAATAAAATCTTTATATTTTTATTTATATTTAAATTTAAAAACTTGTTATATTATTATATTAAATTTTTTAATTTATTATATTATTTATTAATTGTTATATTTACTTTTATATATATTAACTTGTAATTAAAATATATTATTTTATATATTTATTTAATAAATTTAATAAACTTTATTTAATAAATGTTATAATGTTTTATTGTTATATTATAATTTTATTTAATTGTTAAATAAAACATTTATTAAAAAGTAATAAATTTAATAATTAATATATTAAAAAAGTTAACATTTATATTTATAAATTTTATTATTGTTAATATATTTAACTATTTTAGCTAAAAAGCTTATATAAGTTTAAAAATTAAATAAATTTATAAATTTTTATTATAAACTTTTGTAATAAAGTTTTTTTGTTATAAATAAAAATTATTAAAAAAGTAAAAAATAATTATAATAAAAGTTGCTATTTTAATAATTTTATTAATTATATATATATAGCTTGTTATTTAATAAAATATAAAAATTAATAAAACTTTTAATTATTAAATTTAATATATATATTTTATTATTATATTAATAACTAGCTTTAATTTAAAAGAATTATTAATAAGTTTTTTTTAATGCGTTATATAAATTATTTAATATTAGTTATATTATTTATATAATTAATACGCGCTTTTTATATATAAGCTTTAAACTTGTTAAAAAAAGCTTAAATTTAACAGCTAACTAGTGACCCACTTAATAAGCTAATAAATTATTAAATAAATCGGTTAATTATTTAATAAATTAATAAATTAATTAATTATTTAATTAATAACTAAATAAATTAATTAATAAATATATAAATTAATTAGTAAATAAATAAATTACTTAATAAATACATAAATTAACTTATAAATAAATAAATAAGTTATTTAATAAATAGCTAAGTTAATAAACTAATTAATAAAATAATAAATCGGCTAATAAATTAACTAGTTAATTAATAAACTAGTTAATAAATAGCTTAATAAATTAATAAATTTTTTAACAAATAAATAAATTACTTAATAAATAAACTATTTAAAGCTAATTGAATTAATTATAACTATAAATATATAATTAAAGCTAAATTAAATAAACTATATTTAAATATATAAAAAGAATTTTTTATTTAAGTTAAAAAATTGTGTTAAAAAATCTTTAACTAGTAAATAATTTATTATTTTTAAATAAAAAAGCAAAATTATTTATTTTAGTTATAAAGTTTTATTAGAAATTTTTTATAACATTAAATAACTTTTTGTTTTATTTAGTTATTTCTTTGTTGTTAAAAACAAAAATAAAAAATAAATATTTAAAAAGTTTAAAAAAAAAAAATTAATTAAATAAATAAATAAAAAAAAATAAAACTTTAATATAAATAATTATATATTTATTTTAAAAAAACAATAATTATAAATTATAAATAAACTTTTTAATAAATTTAATTATTTAATAATTTAATAATTTTTTAAAATTTTAATATATAAAAATAATATATATATATTAAAAGTTTTGAATTTTTAAAAAATAATTAATAAATATTATATAAATAAATTATAAAAATATTTTAATAATTTTTTATTTAAATAAAAATTAAAAAATTTATTATTAAAAAAATTTAAATTTTATAATTATATTATAAAAAGTTTTAAAATTAAATTATATAATAAAATTAAAATATTAATATTAAATAATATTTAATTAAAAATTTTAAAAATATTATATTATTTTTATATTAATTTTATTAAAATTATTTAAATATAATAAAATTTTTAATATAATTAAAAAAATAATTTAAAATAAAAGCAAAAAATAAATTTATAAAAATATATTTTAATAATAATAAAACTATTAAAAAAATATTAAATAATTATATAAAAAAAATATATAGAAAATTTAATTTATATAAAATAAGTTTTAATACTTTATTATTTAATAATTAAATATAAAAAAATTTATAAAATAATATAATAAATAAAAAATTTAAAATAATTTTTTTTTATTAAAAAGTTTTTAATTAAATAATTATTTATATTAAATTTATTTTTTTTTAAAAAAAAATAATTATAATATAATAGCTAATATAAACTATATAGTTATTTTAATTATATATTATAAATTTTTTTTTTTTAAAAAACTTTATTTATTATTTAAATTTATTATTTTAAATAATTTAAATATTATTTATTTTTATTATTTTATATTAATTAAAATTTTTTTTTTTTTTTTTTTTTTTATAATTTATTAATAAATTAAATGTTATAAATAAATATTTAAAAAAAAAGCTTTTTTATAAATTTATAATATAAATTATAATAAATTATTATTAATTTTTAAAAATATTTTTAAAAATATAAAAATAAATATATATATATATATATATAATATTTTTATTAAATAAATTATAAAATATTTAGCTTTATTTTTAATTTAATTTATATTTTAAAATAAAATAAAATATAATAAATAAAATAAATAAAAAATTAATTAAGTTTTTAAATTATTATTAAAATAAAAAAATATATATTTTAAAAAATATTTTTATATATTATTAATATATAAAATAATTTTATATTAAAAAAGTTATAATTTTAAAAATATAATATTTTTTTTTAATTATTAAAGAAATCTACTTTTATTTTTATTTATTTTATTTAATAATTATAATATAAAATATATTATAAATATAAATTAAATTAATATATAAATATAATATTTTAATTATAATTATAACGTTATATAAAAAAATATAAATTTAAAAAAAAAATAAAAAAAAATGTAAATTTAAAAAAAAATAATTAAAATTAATAATATTAAATTTAAAATATATATATAAAAATAAAAATAAAAAGATTATATTTTTTTAATAAAACTTATAAAAAAATTTTAATATATATTAATATAAAAAAACTTTAATATATTAAAAAAAAAAGTTAATAATTAAACTTTTTATTATATAAATTAAAATAAAATTAATTAATATAAATATTATATTTTTTTAATTTTTAATAAAATAAAATAAATTAATTAAAAATATTTATATTATTAATATATATAAAATTATTAAAATTATTATTAAAAAAAAAGTTAAAAATTTATTAAATTAATTAATATTTTATTTATATTTTTTTTATTTATAAATAAAATATATAATAATTTATAATTTTATATTAATTATTAAATATTTAATATTTTAATTAAAAAAAAATATTTAAAATTATTAAAATAAAAATATTTATAAAAATTAATATGTTAAAAAATTCACTTTGTAAAAGACCTTTTTTACTGCATTTAAAAAGCCTTAGAAATTATAAACACTATAATAATTATAAACACCACTCCGTTAGCCGACCACTAAATTTACTAATAAATCTGACTTTTTAATATTAAAACGCGTTTTTTTGTGACAGCAACACTTAATTATCTGTAATTTAGCTAGCTTGTAAGTTGTTATATTGTAAAAATTGACTGCAATAAATACATTTTTGAGCTTAATTATAGCTTTACTGCTTTATACAAAGCTGTACAAGTCTATATAGGTTTGTACACTTATATAGCAGTATTACTTAAGAAATACATGAAAATAAAGCTATTTATATATTTGCAACTTTTTATACGCTTGCATTATAGCTTTTAATATTTTCATATATTTAAATATTATTGCTACAGTATTGTTTTATTAAATTTTATATATATTAAAGCTTTTAAAGCTTTTGTTTATATATATAAGCCGGTATAACTATTATATTTTATATAAATTTACACTTAGTTACTTTATATAATTAATATATATTTATATATATATAACTTATATATATACAATATTTATACAATAATATATACTAGTAAATAAAAAACAACTTAATAGTTGTAAAATAAGCTATATAGTCAAACTACATTTTTAGTTTTAAACCAAAAGATTAGAAAAAAAGCTGTTTGTTTATAAGTTTAAAAGTAGCAGTTTGGGTATAAATAGGTATATAAGCGGTGTTTATAATTATTGAGGTGTCTACGATTTCTAAGGCTCTTTAAACGCAGTGAAAAGAGTCTCTCACAAAGTGAGTTTTTTAATAAAATAAATATTTTATTAATTTATATAAATTTAAATAAAAAAAAATAATTACGTTTTATATTTAATATTAAATTTATTAATAAAGTTTTTATATTATAAAAATATATAAATAATATTTTATTTAATTATTTAAATAATTTTTATAATATTTATATAAATAATGTTTTTATTTAATTTAATAATTTAATTAAAAAAAATATATATATAAAAAATATAATAATAATTAAAAAATATTAATTTATATAATTAAAATTAAATTAAATTAATATATAAATATAAAATTTTTTTAAAGTTTTTATAATTTTTATTTAAAAATTAAAAAAAATTATAATAAAATAAATAAATTATTAAATTAATTATTAAAAAAAAAGTTTTTTTTATATAAATTTTTTAATATAAAAAAGTTTTTAAATTTTTAAAAATAAAAATTAATATTTTTAATAAAATAATTGTTAAAATTTAAAAGCTAGGATTTAAAAAAGTACTAGTATACTTGTATATACTTTTTTTACATATGTTTCAAAGGAGATTTTTCTCTTTTTTAAGCTTTAGTTTTTATTGATACACACTACTAGCTATATACTACTTATTATATTGTACTTAACTTATAGTTTATTTTACTCCGTGATAATTTTAAAGCTTTATAATATAAAATAACACTTCGACGTTTTAAGAAATTTGTTGCGCTTATAAATATAACAAAGTTAAATATTAATTAAAATAATAATAAAAATATTTTAAACTAGCTTTAATTTTAGATTTTTTTTTAAAAAAGTTTAATTTTTTACTTTTGCTATTATTTTTAAACTATTAATTAATATATTAGCTTTATAAAAAGCTTTTATAAAAATATAAACAAAAAATTGTTAATTAAAACTTAAATGAAACAAATAAAATTAATATATTGCTAAATTGTACAATTTTTAATTTAAAACTATATTAAAAACAACTTTTAAAAAAAAAAAAAAAAAAGCTAATAATTTTATCGACTGTAAAAAATAGCAAAACTTTAAACGATCGGTTTTTTTTTATTAATGTTAAATTTTTAAAATATATTAACAATGTAGTTATAATATTATTTTTGTATTTTTTAATAACAATAATATAATCAAGTTTTATATATATATAAATTATTAATAAAAATATAACAAATTTAAGTTAAATTATAATAATAATATAAATTTTAATTAATTAATTAAGTTTAAATATAAATAATTAATTTTAAACTTTATATATAATAAATAAATTAAATAAATTGAAAAGTTAAAGTTTATATTTAATAGTTTTAAATATAAATTTAATTGTTTAATAAATAAAATTATATATATAATTAATAAAATAAATGTTAAAATTTATTTAAAAAATTTTTAAAAATAAAACAGTTTTAATATTAATATAATTAAAATATATTTTTAAAATAAATAAAAACTTTTATATAATAGTTAATATATTTAAAAATAAATATAAATATATAGTTAAAATATATTTATTAATTTTTAAATTAATACTTTAAACAATTTAATTATTATTTAATTTAAATTAAAAAGTAAAAATTAAAAAGAATTAATAATAAAAAAGTTATACTTTTTTATTAAAAATTATTTAATTTATAAAAAAAAAAAATAATAAATTTTTATAACTTTTTATTTATTATTTAAAAAAATATAATTAATATAACAATATATTAATAAAAATTAATAAATAAAA
>MU378616.1:0-11713 GCA_022495175.1 Hypoxylon argillaceum | reverse complement strand
AAATTTTAATATAAATTAATTTATTTAATTTTATTATTTATTTATTATTTAATTTTATTAATTAAAATATATAAATAATAAATTTATAATAATTTATTAAAATTAAATAAAATTAGCTTTATAATAAAAAAAAAATTAAATATTAAATTTATAAAATTAATTTTAAATTTTTATTATATTAAAAATAATTATTTATAAATTAAAAACTTTAAATTTAAATTTAATTTTTTAATATATAATTTTAGTTTTATATTTATATTTAATTTATATTATTTAATTAAATTTAAATATATAACTTATATATATTATTTAAAAATTTTTTTTTATATAAAAATATATTTATATTTATTATAAAAAAATAGTTTTTTTTTAAAATATATAGCTTATATATATTATTTAAAATTGCTTTTTTATAAAAAAACAGTTTTATATTTATTATAAAAAAATAGTTTTTTTTTAAAATATATAGTTTATATATATTATTTAAAATAATTTTTTTATATAAAAATATATTTATATTTATTATAAAAAAATAGTTTTTTTTTAAAATATATAATTTATATATATTGTTTAAAATTATTTTTTTATAAAAAAATAGCTTTATATTTATTATAAAAAAATAGTTTTTTTTTAAAATATATAATTTATATATATTATTTAAAATTACTTTTTTATAAAAAAGCAGTTTTATATTTATTATAAAAAAACAGTTTTTTTTTAAAATATATAGCTTATATATATTATTTAAAATAGCTTTTTTATAAAAAAGCAGTTTTATAATTTTTATAAAAATATAAAAAACTATTTTAATAATTTTTAATATTATAGTTATATATTTTAATATTTTTAAAATATTTATAGTTTTTATAAAAATAATAAAATTTATTAAAAAAAAACTTTTTTAAATATAATTTATAATTAAACATTATATTTAAACAATAATAATTAATTATATAATATATATATAAACTTATTAATAATTAAAATATATTATAATTTAAATATAAAAAATTATATATTTTATTATTAATTTATAACTTAATTAATAATAAAATATTATATATAAACTATTATAACAAATATTTGATTTTTTTTAGTTATAATTTAATATTTTAAATTTTAATATTTATTATATTATAAAAAGCAGTAAATATATTATTTTATAAAATTAATTAAATAATTATATTTATATTTTATATAATATTAATATTATATTTATTTTATTTATAATTAATTATTGTAATAATAAATTTTATAATTAAATGTTTTAAATTTTAATTAAAAATATAATCGAAATTTTTATTATTAGCAGCGTTTTAATATTTTGTTTTTATTACAATATTATATTAAAAGTAACTTGTTATAATTATTTTTATTAAATAATTAATAAAAAAAACTAAAAATAAACTTATTAAATTAAAACTAAATTTAAAATATAGTTTATTTATATTTAAGTTTAAATTTTTAATTTTTAATTATTATAATTTAAAATATAATTAATATATTATTTTATATAAAAATTGTTTAAATATTAAATTTTTTTTATTAATATTTAATATTATTATAGTTTAATTATATTTTTTTAACATTTTAATTTGTTTTTTTGTTTAATTAAAAATAATATTACAATTTTAAAATATTAATTAAATAAAAAAAATGTTTTATTTATAAAATAAATAAAAAACTTTTTTTTTATAATAATTAATTAATAAAATTATTAAATATATTTTAAATATAATTTAGTTAATATTATAATTTTAAATAATTTAAAATAAAATATTATATAATTTATTTTATAAATAATAATTAAATCAATAATATTTTTATATAAAATATTTGTTATAAAATTAAAAAATTTAATTTTAAAATTAATTTAGTAATTATAGCTTTTATTATAATAAAAGCTTTTTAATAAAGTTTAAATAAATATTAATTTATAATATTTTAAAAAGTTTTTAAAACTATATATTGTTATTATTAATAATTTATTATAATTTATTAAATCGTTTTATATAGTTTAAAATGTTTATATTATAAAAAATATAAATTATTATATAGTTTATTAAAATATAAAAAAGCTATTTCAATTTAAATTTTTTAGTTTTAAAATTGCATTAATTATATTAAATATATAATTATTATTTTAATAAAATAAAAATAATTAAAGTTATATATTATTTTATAAATTTATATAATAAAAATTTAAAAACAAGTTATTTTTTATATAATTTATTATAATATAACTATTATTATTAAAAACAAAGTTTATATAATTATATATTATATTAAAAAAAAAGCTAAAAAAATTAAAGTTTAATTATAGCTAAAATATTATTTAATTATAATATTTTATTAACTAATTTTAATATTTAATTTAATTTTAATATTTAATTTAATTAAAAAAAATTAATAAATATTTTAATGATTTTTTAATATATTATTTTTATATTTTTTTTTTAGCAAAAAATAACAAGCTAGATTTTTTAAAGTTGTTTTAGTACTTATTAAATATTTTTATATAAGTTGTTACAAATAAACGAACTTTTAAAAATTTATAAAGCTTTTAAATTATATATATTAAATTTAAGTTATATTGTTTTTTTTTTATTTATATATAGCTTTAGTTATTTTATATCTAGTTGCTTTTTTTTTAAATCAGCTTTTTTATACAAATATTAATACTATTATTTAAATTAATTAATTTTTTATTAACAATATTAAATAAATTTTTATTAACAATATTAAATAGTTTATTTTTAAAACTTAAGTTTGTTATTTTGTTATTATAACAACTATAGTTAATATTATATTTTTTATTTTAAACTTTATATTTAAAACTTAAATTTAATACTTTTAAATTGTTATAACAACTATAGTTAATATTATATTTTTTATTTTAAACTTTATATTTAAAATTTTTAACATTATAATAGTTTTTAACAGTAAACCTAGTTTATATATTGTAATAATAATTAAATAAATAGTTAAAATAAAGCAAAATAAAAAAATAAAGCTAAAAATAAAAAAAAAAAGCTTTAAATAAAAAAATTATATTAATAAAAAAGTTGTATTAATAAAAAAGTTTTATTAATAAAAAAGTTTTGTTAATAAAAAAGTTTTGTTAATAAAAAAATTTTATTAATAAAAAAGTTTTATTAATAAAAAAGTTCTATTAATAAAAAAATTTTGTTAATAAAAAAGTTTTATTAATGTAGCAATAATAGCTAATAATAAAAACAATGTTATATTATAACTAAAAAAAAATAAAAAAACTAAAGCAAAATTTATTATAAAAACTTATTAAAGTTGTTATATTTTAAATTAATAATAATTATTAATAATAACTAGCTAATATTTTCTTTTACTTTTATATGCTTTTATTTGCTTTTATTTGTTTTTTTTTACTTTTTTTTACTTTTTTTGCTTAGTTGTTACAAAAACTTAAAATATTAAAAAATACGGCTTAAATATAGCTATAACTTTTTTAACTTATAAAAAATAAAAAAAATTTTATATTATAAATATAAATATTATTTATATATTTTTAACTATTATTTATACAAATTATATATATTTTATATATTTTTATATTATATTGTTTATATAAAAAGTTTTTAAATTATTTTTTAGTTTTTTATTTTATATTATTGTTTTTTTTTTTAAAACTTTAAAGTTATAAAAACATAAAAACTAACTAAAACTACATTTTTATACAACGGTTTATTTTATTATTTTTATAATATTTATTACATTTAATAAACATTTAAATTATTATTTATATATTAAAAAAAAGTTGGTAGATATTTTTAAATATTAAAATATAAAAAAAAAAAAAAAAGTTTTTAAATATATTAAAAAGTTTAATATATTTAAACATATTAAAATAGCTGTAAACTTTATATAATAATATTTAAAAATAAATAATTTATATATTTTTTATAACTTTTGTTAATAAAATAAAAACAATTTTTTATTTTAAGATTTATTTATTTATTTAATAGTTAAAAAAGCAATAATAACAATATAAAAAAAAGCAATAATAAAAATAAAAATGCTGCTAAAAATAAAAACGCTAATAAAACTAGTTATAAAATTTAGTATTAACAATAGTTGCAGCTATATATATATTTTATTTAAATATTTAATTAATTAAATATTTAATTAAAACAACTATATTATTTAAAACAAATGTAATAAATATTTAATTAAACAATATTGATATAAAAACTACAGCTATTATAAAAAATATTACAAATATATATTTAAAATAAAAAAAATATATTTTTTAAAAAATAAAAATATATATATAAAAAACTATTAAAGTTATTATATTTAAAATTAACAGTAATTATTAGCAACAATATTTATAGCTTGTTATAACTAAAATATAAAAAAAATTAATTTATATAGTATATTATTATATTAATTAAAAAATTAAAGCAAATTATATATATATTAAATATATTAAATTAAAAAATAACTTTATAAATAGTTTTATTAAAAACTTAAGTTATATTAAACATTAAAATTTTATAAATTTGTTTTATATTAATAAATTAATTGATTATATTGTTTAAATTAATAAAAAAATAAAATAAAACTAAGTTTTATTATAACTATTTATATTAAATAATTAATTATTTTAAAGTATATTTATTTACTAATAAAAAAAAAAAAAGAAATTATTGCTAAATACTTTTTTACAATTTTATTTTTTTAAAAATTTTAAACTTTTTAATGTTTTAAAAACATTGTTTTTTATAAATTTCTCGATTAATAAATTAAATAGTTAATATATAATAAAAAAAAAATTATTTACTATTATTTAATTAGTTTATTTTTTTTTTTTTTAATAAAGTTTTAATAAGTTTTTAGTTTTTAATTCTTAGTTTTAAATTTTAATATAATTATTTTTAATTTAAAATAAAATCAGCTATTATTAAGTTTTATATATTTTCTATAATATTAAAAAATTAAAATTATTATTGAAAACTTTTTTATTTATATATAAATTATATTAAAAAATAATAATAATAAAAATATTAAAAATAATAATTTTTAAAAAAAGTAAAATTATTTTTAAAGCTGTTTTAATATATTTAATTAATTAAAATATAAATATATTAAATTAATAGTTTAATAATATAATATATACTTTTTAATAAAAAAAAATTAAAAAAAATATTTGATTTTTATTATTATTTAATTTTATATTTTATAAAAAAAATGTTTAATTAAATAAAAACTAATTTAAGTTTTATATTATTAGTTTTATTTATATAATTATATTTAAATATATATATATTATTATTAATAAATTTAATTACTTAATTTTTAAAAGTTATTATTTATATTAAATAATAAACTTAATTATTTTTAAACAAATAATAGCTATATAAACTAAGTTTTAACAACTTTTTATAAAAAGCTGCTTTATAAAATGTTTGTTAATTTAGCTATAATAAAATTAAATTTATTACTACAAGTTATTTTTAAATAAAATCTTTATAATATAGCAGTTTATTATACTTTTTTTTTTTTTTTTTTGTTATAATTAACATATTTTATTTAAATATAATTTTACAAACTAATAACTTTATTAAAACTTTTAATATAACTATATAGCTAGTAAATAAAAACTAAATAATAAAAACTGCTTTACTTTTATATAAAATTAAAAAGTTTTGTTTATATAACTTTTAGCAATAAAAAAATTTAGTTTTTAAATATTAAATATTAATACTACAAAAGTTAAACAAAAAGCATTTAATAAAACTTATATATTTATTTAAAAATAAATATTTAAATAATATATATTTTAAATATAATAAATAAAACATATTATATAACTATTATTAACAATAATAATAAAATATAAAATATAATAGCTTATTTATATTAAATATAATAAATTATAAAAATAACACTTTAGTAAAATATTTTTGCTATAAATTTATAAAAATAATATATATTTTTAGCACTTTTAGCAATAAATATTGTATAAAATTAACTTATATATAAAATAAAATAAGTTTATATAAAGCAAATTATAGTATTTATATAAACTATTTTATTGTTAATACAAATTAAACTTAAAAAAAATATTAAATTAAGCTTTAATTTATAGCTAATTTTTAAACTATATAATTATATAAATTAAAATAGTTATATAATTGTTATATTTATATATTTATAAACTATATTAATATTAATTTTAGTAAAAATAATATATTATTTTAGCTTTTATTATATAGCTAAAATTAATAAAAATGTAATTTTTAAACTTTAATAAACTAACAAACGTTTTTAGTTTAAATATTTATTAATTTTTAAACTAAATAATATATATATTTAAATAAAACATATTTAATTTTTATAACACTATTAGTTAAAATATATAGCTTTTTAAATAGTTTTTTTTATATTAAAACAATTATTAAACACTTTTAATTTAATTTGAATATTTTTTAAAAACAACTATATTATATACTAATATAACATTTTAAAAACAAATATGTTTTAAAAGCTTTTTAACTTTTAAACAGTTTATATTATATAAATCTTTTTTACAAATTATTCGTTTTAAATTTAAAAAAAGTACTAATAATGCTAGCAGTACTGCTATATAAGTTATAAATATTTTTAACATTTAAAGTATTAGCAAAAATAAAAATATATTAAAAAAAATACTAATATTAATATTAACATCGATTGCTACTATATTTAACAACTAAGTTTTATTAATATAGCTTTTAAAAATTAAAACTAATAAATATATTTAAATAATAAATGTTAATATTTTGTTATATTTATTTTATTTATATTATTTTTGAATATATTATAGCAAATTAGCTATTTTTATAAAATTTAAGCTATAAAAAGTGCTTTTAACTATTATATTATATATATTTTAGCAGTTTAGCTTGCAATATTTTTAAATCTATATATTTATTTTAACAGTTAAAAGTAAAAAAAAAAAAATAATAACACTTTTTAAAAAAAAGCTATATTAAAAAAAACAACTAGTATTAAAAAAAAGCAACTAAAAAACAACTAAAAAACAACTAATTTTTTTTATTAAAATTTGCTGCTTTTTTATTATACTTTTTTTTTGTTTATTATTACTAAATTATAATATTAAATACTTTTACTTTAAAAATAAAATATAAAATATATTAAATAATACAAATATTTTTTTTAACTTTTAATAATAAAACTAATTTAATATTATTTATTTAATTATTTTAAAAATAAAAATAAATTAAATATATTTTATTAACTGTTTTAAATAATATAAAAAGTAATAATAACAAAGTTAATAATAATTTTTATTTAAAATTTATAATATAAACATTATTTAAAGCTTTTTTATTTTTAGCTTTATTAGTTTATTATTAATATATTTTTATATTTTAAAATAGCAATATATATATAAAAAAGCTTTAAAGTTTAACTATAAAAAAACTGTTAAAACTTAATTACAATTTATAACTTATTACTATATTATATAAAAAAATAAATTAAATATAAATATATAGTTATATATTATTTATTTAAATTTATATTATTATTATTAATTAAAACGTTAAATAATAAATTATAATATAACATTTTTATTTTTTATAAAACATTAAATAATAAAAACTATTTATATTAATTAAATAAACAAGCATTATTTTATTATAAATAAAACTTTTGTTTTAGCGCTGTTTTATTGTTTACTTTTTATTTTTTATTATATAAACTTATAAAAAAAAAATAAGCGCTAAAATAAATGTAATAAATACAAGCTGTTTTTTTTAATTCAAATATATATAACTTAATTAACTAATATATTATATAATTTAAAAAGCTTTTAATATGTTAATTTATTTTATTTTATTAGTTCAGTTTTAATTGCGATTTTTTAAGCTATAAATTAAATAACTATTATTTTTATTAATAATATGCGCTAGTTAGTAACACTTTTTTCTTTTTATAACAATTTAGCTTTTTTTTATAATTAGTTTATATAACTGTTTTAAACTATATATTTTAATACAATAAAATAACACTTATAAACTTTTAAACGCTAGTTTTTATTAGCTTATATATAAAATTTTATTAGCTATTTTAATATTTAATATATTAATATAAAAGCAGTATAAAATTATATATACAAAATTACTTTAGTTTTTAAAAAATTAAATAAACTAAAAAAAAATTAAACAAAAAGTTTAAAAAAAAGTTAAATAAAAAGTTTAAAAAAATAACATTTTATAATTAATATAATATAGTAAAAAAGTTGTAAACAAGTTATAAAATGTTTTAATTTAGTTAATTAAAATAATTTTATAGCTTATTTATAATATTATTTACTTTTAATTTAATTAACTAAATATTATTTAATAAACTATATTATTATTTTAAAAATTATATTATTTTTTAATATTAAACAGTTTTAAATATTTATATATATATAAATATAAACTATATTTTATAAAATGTTTAAAATATTATTAATTTAAACTGTTTATATTGTTGTTATTAAATAAAAATAAAACAATTTATACAAATAAAACAATCGTTTATTTTTTTTTGTAATAATTATTTAGCTTTTTTTATATTTTATAAATATTTATTTTAGCTATTAAATAGTTTATTTTTTAAATTTTTATTTAAAGTTTAACTTTATTAAAAAACTTTATTACAAAACTTTGTTATAATAATATATCTTTGTAATTTTTTTGATATAAATAAGCTTTAGCAACTGTTTTTTATTTTATTATTACATTAAAACTAATAAATAATATTATAAATAATATATAAACAGCTTTTTGCTTTAGTTACTATTAAAATTTAATTTAGTTTAAAATATAAAATTAAAAAGTTAGTTTAGCTAGCTTTTATTAAAACTTAAATATAATTTATTAAAATATAGTTTATAAACTAGCTATTATTTTAAATATATAAACTAAACTATAATAACAAATACTATTATATAATTGTTATTAAAATAAAAAATAGCTTTTATTTTAAATTAAACTAGTTTATTAAAAAAAAATAGTTAAAACTAAAATAATATAAAATAAATATAAAATAATATAACTTAACTAAATAAAAACTTGATTTTAATTAAATTAAAATAGTAATAAATTTAAAAAAGTATTTAAAACAATTATAAAAATAATATATATTTTTTAATTTATAATACTTAGTTTTAAAAATAGTTAATTTATTATTTAAATTTTTAAAAAGCTATAATAGTTAATAAATCAAAAAAGCTAAATTAATAATGATTTAATTAATTATAAATATAAAACTTATTTATTAAAAATTAACATTTAAAATAAATTAAATTGTTAAAATGTTATAGTATTAAATATATATTTAATACTTATAGCTAATATTATTAATAGCAATTTATATAAAAAAATGTTAAAAATAAAAAGTTAAAAAAACTAATTTAATATTTAAATGTTATAAATATTAAAAAAAATATAAAACAATAAAATAATAGCTTTAAAAAATAAAATAGTTTTTATATATTATATTAAATTAAAAAAACTTTTTAACTTAGTTTTATAATTTTATTAAAAAAGCTTTCAATTTAATTTTAAAACTATATTATATATTTTTATTATTAATTTAATTAAAGCACTTTTAAAAATATAAATTATTTATATAATTACAAGCTTTTTTATTGTTATTTTAATAAAAGTATTATTTTATTTTTATTTTATTATAATATTATTATTATTAATTTATTAATTATTATAATATATTTATTTATTTTTAATTTAATTATTATTTTAGTTATTATTATTGTTATATTTATTTTAAACTATTTATAATAATTAACTTTTAATAATAAATATTTAATTTTAATACATTTATTATAGCTTTTATTAATATAATATATTTTGTAATAAAAATTTATTTCTGTTATATTTATAACAATATTGCTTTATTAATTTAAAATTTAAATATAAATTTATATTTTTATTTTAAATTATAACAAAAAATTTTTATAAAAAAAATTTACAAAATTTACAAAAATATATATTTTTATTTTATAATAAACAAAACGTTAATAATAAATTTAAATTTATTAAATAATATAGTTAATATTTTAATATTTTTTTAGTTTAAAAATAAATATAACTAAATATTATATAAAAAAAAACAAATATTGAACTTTTAATTTAAATAAAAAACTAAATAAAAAAAAAAAACATAATAAACTATTTATTATTAATTATAATAAAAATATATATATTTTATAAAATATATATATTATATTAAATTTTTTAATAGTTATAAATATAATATCTGCTTTTTTTATTAAATTATAATTTTGTACTTTTAATAACAAGTTATAAATTAATAGTTATAAATATATATTTGCAAAAATTATATTTTAATAAATATTATTTTAATATATAATTAATATTAAATTATTTTAATAATAAACAATATAATAATTAATAAAATTTTTTATATTATATATAAACTTTTTTTTTATTTTATATGTTTTTTATATTTATATTTTGTTTATTATATTTTTTTAAAATATTTGTTTAATATTTTTTATAAATTAAAAATAACAAATATAAATATAACTTTTAATAAAAAAATTTAACAAAAAGATTTAATAAATAAACTATATAAAAATAAATTATAAATTTTTAAATATAATATTAGCTATTATAATATTAATTTTTTAATTATAACAATAATTTTAATTATAATATTAAATCTTTTTTATAATATAACTTAATTAAGTTTTAAAGTTTTTTTTTTTAATATTTATATAATTAGTTATTATATAACTATATAAATATATTTATTTAATTTAATATATTAAATTATATTAAACTTTATAATAAATAAAAAATTATATTTAAATATTATATTTTTAAGCTTTTTTTATAATAATAATATATATTAATTAATAATATTTTTTTTTTACAATAATTTAGTTTTTTTTACAAATATTTTATAATTAGTTTATATAGTTATTTTAAACTTTATATTTTTTTATATTAAAAATAATTATTAAAAAATAGCAAAAATTATTTGATTTATTTTAAAAACTAGTTATATTTACTTTTAATATTTATTTAATATTTAATACAAAAAAGTTATTATTTTAAATATAATTATAAAAAAAACTAATTAATTGTTTAAAATATAATATAATAAAAATATTTATTATTATATTATTAATTAAATTTAATTTAAATATAAATATATTAATATATTTATATTAATAATTATAAACTAAATATTAAAATTAAAAAATAAATTAATAAGTTTTGTTTTAAATAAACTGTTTTTATTAATTTTTATAAGTTTTAATAATAAAATTATTATATTTTTATAAAAAATTAACTTTAAATTAAAAATTATAAAGTTTATAATTAATTATAACTTTATTTATATTTTATTAAATTTAATTTTTAAAAATTATATTTATTATTTTATTAAGTTTATTATTTTTAATAATTTTTTAATATTTAATTGTTTATTTTAATAATTTAAGCTTTAAAATTAAATTATTAATATTAATAATATAATTATTTAATTTTTAATTTATAATATAATAAATTATATATTTAATATATATAAAAATGTTATTATAATATAAATTAAATATAATAAATAAACAAAAGTTTTTATAATAAAAAAAAAAACTTTGTTTAAAAATAAATTAAATTTTTAAAAAATTAAT
>MU378615.1:0-11729 GCA_022495175.1 Hypoxylon argillaceum | reverse complement strand
AAAATTAATAAAACTATAAGCTATTTTATATATTTAACTTTTTAATTATTTTATTTATTTATTTATTTTTTTATTTTTATTTTTATTATTTTTTATAATTATATTAGTACTTATAATATAAGCAGTAGTAGCAGCAGTAGCTATAGCAACTTAAAATAATTATTTTAAATTTTTAAACAAAAAACTTAATTTAAATTTATTTTTATATAAAAATATAGCTAAAAAAAGTAGTATCAATATTTTTAAATAAAAAAGTAAAACTAATTTTAAATATTAAAATATTATTATTAATTTAAACGATTTAATTATTTTAATATAAATGTTAATATATTTTATATAATGTTTAAAAAAATATATACGATTAAAAATCAAAAGCAAATAGTTTATACAAATATTTGCAATAAACTTTAAAAACTAAACAAAACTTATATTTGTAAATACTAGTTATATATTTAAATATATTTTTGTTGTAATAACTATAAATAACAAAAAAATCAAAATATATAAAACTATATATAATAACAAACTTATATATTTATTTAAAAAATATAGCAATAATAATAACAAAAAATTAAATAATAATATGTTTATATAAACAGTTTTAATATTTATATTAGTAAATATATTAAAACTTTAAATTGTATAAACAAATTATTTAATATTATAATTAGTTATATTAAAACTAATAATACTAATATATATTTTAGTATTTAAAACAAATAATTAAATATTTATTTTTTTTATATAAATAAAAACTTAAAAGTTTATATTTATTTTTAAGATTTTTATTGCATATTTTATACTTTTTTTTATATATAAAAATCAATTATATAAATTTTTTTTTATTTAAATTATTTATAATAATTTAATTAAAACAGCTTAATTTATTATATTTATTAAAGTATAACAATTTAATTAGAACTATAACAATAAATTATATAATATATTATATAACAAAGTTTGAATTTTTATTTTAATATATTGTTAACTTAAAATTATTAAAAAATAATATTATATAGTATTTTTTTTTATATTAAAAAAAAAAACTAAGTAATATTATTTTAATTATATTAGTTTAATATATAAATAAAACAAAATTTATATAATGTTTAACAATTATTTTAATATAATAGTTAATTATAATTAGTACTAAACTAATTAAATTATAACTATTTTTATATAAATAAAACAAAATAATTTAACAAAAACAATATTTGAAATATTAAAAACTATAATTAACAAGTTTTAATTTATACAATATATTTTAAAATTTAATTATTATAAAAAAATACTACTTTATATAATAGTTATATAAATATGTTTTAGTATATTTAAGTTTAAACTTGTTTTAATTAGTTAAAAATTTATATATAAAGTACTATTTTTTAACTTATAAATAATACTGCAAGTTTTTTTTAATTAAAAAATAAATTATTATTATATAATAAATGTTTATTTTATTAACAAATAATATAATATTAAGTATTTAAAACAATTATATAATTATAACTTAAAAAAAAAATTTTATTAAAAACTGTAGTAATTATATAATAAAAACAATAGAAGTAATAAAAAATATTTTATTTACAAAAAGCTTAGTTGTTAATTTATTAACTATAGCTAATAAAAAAAGTCGAAAATAAAAAAGCAATATTTTACTATATATAATATTTTAAAATAAAAAGCTTTATTATATAAAAAGTATAATATATTTGTATTAAATTATAAAAGTAATAAAAATTTATTATATAATAATAAATTTAATAATAATTTAAATTTTAAAACTAAAAATAAAATAGTTTAATTTTTAATAAATTTAATATATTGTTATTATATAATAAAAAAAAATATATATATTTAAAACTAAATGTTAATATTAAACAATTTTTATTTAAATAGTTAATATAATATAAAGTATTAAAATATTTTATAAAATATTAATATAATTAAAGTTTTAATTATTAAAAAAGTTTAAATTAAAACTTTTATATAAAAAAACTTTTTTATATAAATAAATTAAACTTTAAACAATATAACAATTTAATTTAATAATATTAAAAGTTTTAAAACTATAAATATTATAATTATATTAATATTAATTAAATTAATTAAATTTTATATTTTAAATATATTAATTTTATTTTTACTATTGTTATAAAATATAAATTAACTATATATTTATTTTAATAATATATAAAATATAATTATACAATAAAATAATACAACAATATTAATTATACAAAAATAAAAACACTTATTTTTTAATATTAACTAATTAAAAACTACAAGTTATTTTATAAAAAAAAAGCTTTAAAAATTATATTGTTAATTTAAATACTTTTATATAAAAAAACTTATAAAATTATTACAAAAAATTAAATATAATAATATTAATGTTTTAATATTTTAAAAAATTAAAAAGTTTTATTATTATTATTAATTATATAACTAATTTTTAAAAAAATTTAAATTTTTATTAAAAAATAAATGTAATTTTAATTATAAAATTGTAATTAATATTATATAAATTAATAAACAACTAATTTTATATATAATTAATACAAATATTTCATTTTAAACAGTTAAATTTTTGAAATTTTTATTTATATATAATATTTAAAATATATTATATTAATATTAAATTTTAATATATTAAGAACTATTTAATTATATTGTATACAATTTTAATATAAATTTTTTGTTTAAAAAATTTTACAATAATATACAACTAGTTAAAACTTTATATAAAAAAATGCTTGTTAAAATATACTAAATTATTAAAAAAGTTAAACAAATATATATATTACTTTATTATATATTCAATATTTTATACAAAAAAATCAATTATTATATAAATAAAAAAATAATATTATAAATAGTTATAAAAGTTTTAAATAATATAGTTAAACTAAATAGTTTTATATTTATTTTATTAGTTTTTAAAATTTATTTTAAAATTAATAGCGATTTATTTTTTTCATTAAAAATTATTTAAAAAATAAAAATTATATAAAAAGCTATAAAAATATTAAAAAATATTTATATAAAAGTTAATATTAACTAAACTATATAAACAAAAAACAAACTAGTATTATTATATAAAGTATTTTTTTTACTTTTTTAAAATAAAATTATAATATAAAAAAAACACAAAAGTTAAACAAAACTATATAAAATTTTTACAATTAAAAATTATAATATTATAGTTAATATAATAAATAAACTAGCTAAGTTCTATTATATATAAATCAAACTATATTACTAAAAAAAAGCTATATTTAATTTATTATATAAAAAAAATAATTTATTATACAATTTTTTTTAAGCTATTAAATAGCTACAACTTTAATATAAAAGTAAACTAAAAAAATTATTTATACTTATTAATAACTAGTATTTTATATTAAAAAAAGTTAACAATTATATTTTAGTTATATAATTAAAACAAAATAGTATAATTATTATATTTAATATACTTTTTAAACAATTAAACATAATTAAAATAAACATATTAATAAACTAAAGTATATTTTAATTTATATAATATAACTTAAATTAATATAATTAAATAAGAATTTTTTAAACTAAATTTATACAAAAAGTTAAAAATAAAACGATTAAACTATACAAAAAGTTTAAATTAATTATACAAAGTTATAAAAACAATAATAAAGTTTAAATATTTATATAAGCATTAATAATTTAATATATAAATTAATAGTTTATTATAATTTTAAAACTATTGTTAATTCAAAATTACAATATATATATAAAACTATAAAATATTTTTTAAGTATATATATAGTTATATAACAATTTAAACTAAAAAATTTACATTTATTTACTAAAAAAATTAAAAAGCAAATATTTAATAAATATTATATTTTAAATTATATAACTATTATATAAACTAATTAAGTTAAAATTATATTAATATAAAACATATTATAAATATTATTATTAAAAATTAAATATAAAAATATTTATATATTGTTAAACTAATGATTTAACAAAACTTATATATATATATTAAGTATATATAACTAAGTTTTTAACTAAAACTTTTATTAAATAACTAAATAAATAAAAAATATAAAAACTTATTAAGATTTATAAAACTTATAAGTTTTATATATATATATATATAAATAACTTATATACAACTTTTTTAATTATATTTTTTTTTATAAAATATATATACAAATTAATATAAAACTTTAAAACTTAAAAACAAACTTTAAACTTTATAAATTATTTCAAATTTTTTTATATATATATATATAAAAAGTTTTATTAATATTAATTAATAATTATAAAACACAATTACAAATTAATAAAATAAAAAAGCAAAATTTAGCTATAAAATAGTTTTTGTATTAAATTTTTTACTTTTTATATAAAAAATAAATTATTATTTATATTAATTAGTAAAAAAAAAGTTGAATTAATTATTAAATAAAAAAACTTAATTATTGTAAAATTAAAAACTTTTTTTATATAATATTTAATTATTTTTATATAAAAATTAATAAAACTATAAGCTATTTTATATATTTAATTTTTTAATTATTTTATTTATTTACTTACTTTTTTATTTTTATTTTTATTATTTTTTACAATTATATTAGCACTTATAATATAAATAGTAATAGCAGTAATAGCTGCAACAATTTAAAATAACTATTTTAAATTTTTAAATAAAAAATTTAATTTAAACTTATTTTTATATAAAAATATAATTAAAAAAAGCAATATTAACATTTTTAAATAAAAAAATAAAACTAACTTTAAATATTAAAATACTATTATTAATTTAAACAATTTAATTATTTTAATATAAATATTAATATATTTTATATAATATTTAAAAAAATATATACAATTAAAAATCAAAAATAAACAGTTTATATAAATATTTATAATAAACTTTAAAAATTAAACAAAATTTATATTTATAAATATTAGTTATGTTATAATTGCAGAAAGCGTAGAAGCTTAGTAATTGATTTTATTAACTAAAGACTTTAAAATAAAGAAAAAAAGAAAAAAAAGCTAAATTACAGGTGTATAGTGTGCAGGGTATACAGGTGTGTAAAGTATATAAATGTAGAACTAGTGGATTAGCAGAATGTTGTACAACTTAGTTGGTACAAAGTTTAGTCGAAATATTACTAGATAAAATATTTTAAAATAAGTCAGATTAAAAATAATAGCTTTTAAAACTTAGTAAAAATCGCTAAGTTAAGCTACAATAAAATAAAAGCTTTTAAAATAATAAATAATATTAAAAGCTTTTTTAAAATATTATTAAAACAAAAGTTTAAAAACTGATTTTTAAAATAAGTTTAAAATAAATAATTATTATATTATTTTTTTTAAAAACTAAAAGTTTAATATAGATTAAATTGAAGTTACTATATATAGCATTTAAGCTTAGTTTTTATATTTAAATTTAATGCTTTATTGTTGTTTTTGTAATTTTTTGCAAACTTATTTACAGCTGCAGCTTGTATTTAGTGTTATAGCTTTATAAGTAGCTTTGATTTAGTAAGTTTTTTTAAATAGTACTAGTTTAGTACAACTAGTATATTTTTAAAATTTGCTACTAAATATTAAATATTATTAAAGTTATATTTTTTTTATAAAACTTAATATTATAATTGTTTAGCTTTTTTAAATGTTTAAAACTATAATATTTAATTAATTTTAAACTTTGGTTTATTATTAATTTTTTTAGCTAATAATAATACTTGCAACTATTAAAATAAAAAGTTATTACTTATTTTTTTTAAATAGTTTATATAAAACAAGTTTTTTTTTTAGTATAAATTTAACATGTTTAAAATATAATTATATTTTTTTTATTTTAAAACTTTAAATAAACTAAAGTATTATAAATTAAAATAAGTTGTTAAAGTATATATAAAAAATTTTTTTTTATATAAAAATATTTTATTATATTTAAAAAAATCAGCAAGTTTTTGTTTTTTGTTAATTTAAGTTTTTTATTTTTTTTATATAGCTTTAATTGCTTAATATATTAAACATTATATATTATATGTTTAAGCAACAAATTTAAAAACTTATTAAATTTGCTTTTTTGTTGAGATTTTTTTTTGCGATATAAGTATCAAATGGTTTTTTGGTTTTGTTTTAAACGCTGCTTTTAGTAATACTATATTAATTATTAAATGCTATAAAAAGTTATATACAAAGTTTAACACTGATAAATATATGTTTTAGTTATTTTAATATTTGCTAATATAAAAGCGTAATTTTTGATTTAAATTATAATTAGTTTTTTTTATTATATTTTAAATTTGTAAATAATTAATGCTATTTTATTGATATTTTGTTTTTATTAATAAGTTTAAAGTTTTTATAAACTTTAAAATAAAAAGCTTTGTGTTATTAAAAAACTAAGTTTTTAATATATTAAATATTTGATATAAAGTTTGGTAATATTTTAACGCTAACTTTTTAGCGTTATTAGTTTTGCAACTAAATAATATAATTATAATTTTATTAAACTTGTTAATAAAAACTTATACATAGTTATATCTATATTTATTTAATAGCATGTTTTTTTTATTTATTATTACATGTTTTTATATGTTTTATAAAACAAGTATAAAATGTAGCAGTTTTGATGTTTTATTTTTAGCGCTTTTATTATGTTTATACTTATAACAATTGTTGATATAACATTTAAAGTTTTTTTAAAAAAATAACTAGTAGTAATTTTGTTGAAGTGTTTAAATTAACTTATTTTAACTTTAATATACTATTAATATTAGTTTATATGCTTTTTGTAATAAAGCGGTTTAAAAAAAAATCTTTTTGTTTAATGTTGTTTTTAAAACTACAATTTTGCTGTTATATTTGCTTACATTTTATATTGTATTTTTTATTAAAATTAAATTTACTAAGTTTGCTTTTTATAGTTTAAAAGCTTTTTTTTTGTTGGCTTAAAAAGCAGCTATAAATTTTTTAATCGATTTAAGCTTGATTAAAGCAAACGTTTGTTTTTTTAGTTTTTTAGCTTTAATTGTAAATAAGTCAGCGGTTTTTTTTAAAAGCGTATTAGTAACAACGTTATTTTTGCTGCAGCAGTACTAAAACGTAATATCAAAATTGCTTAAAAAGTTTGCTTATTTAACTTGTTTTATAAAAAATGCTTTTTTTATAAACTAATAAATCAATACTTAATAGTTAATAATTATTTAAAACTTGGTTTTTAATAGTTTAAAGTAATAATATTTTAATGTTTATATTATTGCTAATATTTTATGATTTTAAATAAAATAGGCTTTTTTAAAAAATGTTATAGTTTTAAAAAAATATTTTATAAGTTTTTATTTTTTGTTTTGTTGCTTTTATTAAATAGCTTTATTTATAGCATTTTAAAAAATATTGGTTTTTATTTGTATAAATATACTTGGCTTAAAAAAAGCAAATATAAGTGTAAAAATAACAAGCTTTTTTATTGTTTTAAAAGCTTTTTGCTATTTTAAGCTAAGTTTTTATTTGCTGTTTTTTTTTAGCAGTTGTATAAAAGGTTTAAAAATATCGCTTGTATAATAAATAAATGTTTTTACAAAGTTATATAGCTTAAAAAAAAATTTAACTAAAGTTGTAGTTTTTAAATTTTTGAACTTTTAGTTAAAAATAGCTTTAGTTTTTTTTAAGTCGATTTAGATACTTTTACTAGCTTTTAAAATTATTTCTAAATAGTTTATAGTAATTACTTTAAAGCAAAACTTTTGTATATTTTTTTAAAAATCGGCTTTATAAAAACGATAAATTATTTTTTAGCACTGCTTTTAGTGCTTTTAAGTTTTATTAAAATATACAAGTATGTTATTGATATAAGCGCTAGCAAATTTATTTAAAAAATTGTACAATTGTATATTTATAAAGTTTTGCTATTAAATAGAGCTAACTTTAAAACTAAAAAGTAAAACGATTTATTAAAATATATTAAGTTAAATATAAAATGCTGTCAAAAGTCAAAATTTAGTAAAAATTAATAAGCGATTAAAAACTTTAATAATATTAAACTTGAAGTATATTTTAGTTTTACAATAATTAAATAAAGTACTTTTTAAATCAGATATTTATATAATTTAGTTTTTTAAAAATTAGTTAATTTAACAAAAGTTAATATAAAATTTTTTATTTGTTAAATAAAACTTTAATATAAATAGCACTAGTACTATATTAAAGTTTATATTAAGTTTAATAAATTTTAAGCTTAGTAGTTTTTTTACTTTTTTTTTTTTTAACAGTATATATTGAATAAAAGTTTAATATTAAAGTAGCTTGCTGTTGCAAAACTTATTGTTTAATTTGAAAACTATGTTATAACTTAATTAAAACAAAAACATTTTAGTTAATTAAACTTTGAAAAAAAAACTTTTTAAATAAGCTAGCTTTTTAAATATAAACTGTTTTATTAGTTTAATATATTTTAAGTTTTTTTTTAAAAAAAAAAGTATTGCTTTATTGTTGAAAGTTTTTTTAAAGCTTTTTAAATATTACGTTAATATTAATTGCTTAATCAAAATTTAAATAAGCAGTAATGTAGTAAATTGAAATAAGTTTATTAAACATTTGAAGCTTTTTTTAACAAAGTTGATTTAAGTTATTATTATATTTTTTTTTTAATTAAGCGATAACTTTTATATTAATCAAAGTTAATATATTAGTATTAAATATTTTAATATATAAGATTTTTTAATAATACTTAATATTACTTTTGCTGTTTAAGCTTTTTGTTTTTTTTTAATGCTTAAGTTTTAAAATAGTTTTGTTTTTTTATAAAATACAATATTGCTTTTTAAATATTATATTGTATTTATTAGCATTTTGCTAAACTATTAAATTAATAAATCTTTTAGCTTTTATTTTTAACAAAACAATAATTATAAAAAAAAATTTAGTTAATATAAAAATATAATTAAACTAAATCAATTGTTTATATTAGCAGTTTATTAAAATGTTTTATTTTATAAGCTAGTATAAACTAATTATTATTTGATAGTTTATATTTATAACTTTGAAATGTTAGTTTAAAAAACAGCGTTTGTTAATTTTTAACGTAGCTTTTAGTATTTAGTTTATTTTACCGATAATTTTGCTGCAATAATTGATTAAAAAGATTAGTTTATTTAGCTTGATAGTTTTTACTTTTAGCTATTTTTTAATTTTTTAAGCTAATTGCTAATTTATTAATAAATTAGTTTATGCTTTAATATTGTATAAAGCAGTAGTTATAATGTTAATTTTATCAACTTGTATATATATAAGCTAAAAAAAGCTTAATAAATTTTTTAAGCTATTTATATTAACTATAGTAAACATTTAAATTAATATAAAAACTTTTGTTAGTTTTATTTGTTTTTTAAGTTTTTTAAGCTAAATAATTTGTTAAATTTTGCTGTTTTTTAGTTTTAGTTTTATTTTTAAACTTTTAAAACATTTTATTAATAAAAGCAATTTTTAACTTAGTATTTTTTTTTATTATATTTAAAACAAATATTAGCATTTTAATAAATCTTTTTTTAGTTATAGCTTAGTTTTTTAAATTAGCTATTTTTTAATGATTTAATAAACTTTTAACTTTTAGTAGATTTGTTGCTTATATTTGTGTTTTTTTTTAAATTAGCTAACTTTACAGCTTTATTTTTTTAGCTTTATTTATATAAACATTAATAGTTATAAGTTGCTTTAGCTACTTTATTATAATATTTTTTATAAATTAAATCGAAGTTAATGCTAGCTTTAAAAATTTTGCTACTTAAGTTAACGTTTAAATATTTTTACAAAAGTTGAAATTATTTTAACTTTAGCATTTTTGCTTTTTAAGCAAAATTATTAAATTAAAAAATAAATTAATAAATGTTTATTTATTTAAAAAGTTTATAACAGTATTTTAACAAAGTTTATTATATAAATATAGCTTAGTTAAAGTTATAATAAATTACTATTAAAGTTTAAATTATTTTTATAATATTATTAAAAAGTTTGATTTTTAATTAATAACAAGTTTTGATTAACTATAAAGCTGATTTTTTTAATTAAAACAGTAAATAATATATTTTGCTTTTTTTGTTATAAAAAATAGTTTTATTTTTTTCAAATTTGTTTACAAACTTATAAACTTATATGTTAAATTTGTTTTTGTTACCTAAAAACTTTTTTGAATATTTAGTTTTTGCTTTAGCTTTGTTGCAATAAACAACATATTAACCATTAGTTTTAATCGGCTGTTTTTTAAATGTTGGCTAAGCTGCTATATTATAAAGATAAAAATTTACGCTTACTATATTATTAAATATACTTTTTTTGCATTTTTATTTAAAAAAAACAATAGAGTTAAATTGTTTATTAAAAGTATACAACTGTTATTAAAATAAATCAAGCTTAGCTTTTTATAACATAATTTGAAGTTTTTACAAAGTTATATCATTTTTTTTTTGTTTAAAGTTATTGTTATTAAAACGGTTTGTTATTTTTTTTTATTGATATAAAGTTAGTATAAATTTAAAATTTTCTTTTTTTTTATTGTTAATTGTTTTAATTGTAAATAAAGTTATACTTTATATTTATTAGTTAATATTACATTATTTATTGTTAAAGTTGTTAATTGTAACATTTTTTTTAGTTATATAAATAATATATTATATCAATGCTGCAGCTTTAAATATATAGTTAAAGTTGGTTTATTTGTTAAACGTAAATTTTGTAAAAAAAAAAAGTATATATATTTGATTTAAACGCTTATCAGCAAATATAAGACGATTTTAAAATAGTATTATAATTATAAAAAGCGTAAAAGCTTAATAATTGATTTTATTAATTAAAAACTTTAAAATAAAAAAAAAAAAAAAAAAAAGCTAAATTATAAGTGTATAATATATAAAATATACAAGCGTGTAAAGTATATAAGTGTAAAACTAGTAAATCAGCAAAATATTGTGCGACTTAGTTAGTACGAAGTTTAGCTAAAGTGCTACTAAATAAAATACTTTAAAATAAATCAGATTAAAAATAATAGCTTTTAAAACTTAGTAAAAATCGCCAGGTCAGGCTATAATAAAATAAAAGCTTTTAAAGTAATAAGTAATGTTAAAAGCTTTTTCAAGGTATTGCTAAAGCGAAGGTCCAAAGGCTGGTTTTTAAGGTAAGTCCAAGGTAAGTAATTGTTACAAGTTATATATTTAAATATATTTTTATTATATTAGCTAAAAATAATAAAAAAATCAAAATATATAAAACTATATATAATAACAAGTTTATATATTTATTTAAAAAATTTAACAATAATAATAACGAAAAATTAAATAATAATATATTTATATAAATAGTTTTAATATTTATATTAATAAATATATTAAAATTTTAAATTATATAAATAAATTATTTAATATTATAATTAATTATATTAAAACTAATAATATTAATATATATTTTAATATTTAAAACAAATAACTAAGTATTTATTTTTATTATATAAACAAAAATTCAAAAATTTATATTTACTTTTAAAATTTTTATTATATATTTTGTACTTTTTTTTATATATAAAAATCAATTATATAAACTTTTTTTTATTTAAATTATTTATAATAGTTTAATTAAAACAGTTTAATTTATTATATTTACTAAAATATAACAATTTAATTAAAACTATAGTAATAAATTATATAATATATTATATAATAAAG
>MU378614.1:0-11796 GCA_022495175.1 Hypoxylon argillaceum | reverse complement strand
AAATTTATTTTTTTAATAAAAAATATTTTAAATATATTAATTTAAAAAAAAACTAAAAAAAAAGTTAAAATAAATATTAAAATAATTAGTTTAAAAAACTAGTAAAATAAATATTAATTTAACAAAAAAACTATAATATTTAATAAATATGTATTTTTTTGTAATATAGCTATATATAATGTTTAAAATATTTAAAATATTTTAAACAATTAATTTAAAAAAAATTTTAAAAAAAATGTTATAACAAAAAATTTATTTTTAAAAAATATATTATATAAAATATAACAATTTATTAATACTATATTACTTTTTAGTTTTAATAAATATATAATATATATTAAAATATTTAAAGTTAAAAAAATTATTAAAATTAAATAAAAGTTTAATATATTAATTTAATTTTTTTTGTTAATATTAAAAAATATAATATAGTTTATTAAAATATTTTTTTATAATAAAATAAATAAATTTTTAATAAAAAAGTATAAATTTTTAACAAATAGTAATAATAAAATATTTAAAAATTATATTTTAAACTATTTTAATTAGCTATATATTAAAACTTGTTTTTTTTTTATTTTTTAAAAAAATATAATTATATAACTAAATTTAAATAAATTTTTATAACAAAAAAAATAAGTTTTTAATAAAAAAATATAAATTTTTAATAAATAATAATAATAAAATGTTTAAAAATTATATTTTAAATTGTTTTAATTAATTATATATTCAAACTTGTTTTTTTTTTATTTTTTAAAAAAATATAATTATATAGTTAAATTTAAATAAGTTTTTATAATAAAAAAAATAAGTTTTTAATAAAAAAAAAAAAATTTTAATAAATAATAATAATAAAATGTTTAAAAATTATATTTTAAACTGTTTTAATTAATTATATATTAAAATTTGCTTTTTTTTTATTTTTTAAAAAAATATAATTATATAATTAAATTTAAATAAATTTTTATAATAAAAAAAATAAGTTTTTAATAAAAAAATATAAATTTTTAATAAATAGTAATAATAAAATATTTAAAAGTTATATTTTAAATTATTTTAACTAGCTATATATTAAAACTTATTTTTTTTTTATTTTTTAAAAAAATATAATTATATAATTAAATTTAAATAAGTTTTTATATTAAAATTTAACTTTTATATATTAATTAAATTTTTATAAATTTATAAATGCTTTATTAAATAAATAAAAATTTTTATAAAAAAATAAATTGCTATATATTTTACAAAATTGTTTTTTTTTATTTAAATATAATTAATAGTTAATATATTATATACTTTAAATATATTTATATATTTTTTAATATATATAATTAAAACTTAGTTGTATTAAAAATATAACAATATATTATATAATTATTTAAATTTATTTTTTATTAAAAATTAAAAACTACTTTAATTAAAATAACATTATTTTTAATTTAATTTTTATTAAACTTTTATTTATAAATAAAATAAATTATTTAAACTTTTGTTTTTTTTTTTTTAATTGTAGCTGTTTATTTAGCTTTTTTTTTAACTTTTTTAATAGCTTTTTTTTTTGTTTTTATTTTTACTTTCTTTTTAGTTTTTTTTGTTTTTGCTTTAGTTTTTTTTTTAGTTTTTTTAATTTTAACATTTACTTTTTTTTATATTAGTTTTACTTTTTTGATTTTTTTTTTTTTAAAATTTATATTTTTTTTAAATTTAGTTTTAGCTTTTTAAATAGTAATAAAAACTTTTATTAATACTTTTTTAAATTTAAAATTGTTTAAATTTTATTTAAAACAATTTATTAAAAAAATTAGTTTTAAAATTATAATAAATAATATAAAATTAAAATTATTAAAATTAATAACAAATTATATAATATTTATAATAAAATTAAATTTATTACAATTATTTAAGTAATAATAATTTATTAAATTATTAAATATAAAATAAGCTATAAAAAATAATATATTAGTAATTTTAACTATATATTTTTTATTAATAAAAACTAAAAAAGCAAAAGTTTTTAAAATGTAGCAAGTAATAAACTAGTTGTAAAAACAACAAATAATTTTATATATAATTAAAATGTTTATTTTTTTGTAAATTTTTTTGTTAATTTTGTTTTTTATAACAAATTAACAAAAAAATTTCTATTATATAATCGTTTTATATTGTTTAAATATAGTTTTAAATATAATAACAATTATTTAATTTATAAAATATTTTTATTTAATTTTAATAAATTTGTTTAAAATCTAGTTTAAATTGTTTATATTTTATAAAATCGAAAAAATAAAACTGTAGTAACAACAAAAATATAAATTAATATTTGTTTTTATAATATATATATTATAAATTAAAACATTTATAGTTAATATAAAATCGTTAAATATAAATATAATATTAGTTTGTTTTTTAGTTATATAATAAAATATAATTATAAAAACATTTAAATTAAATAAATTAAACAAAATATATAATTTTTTATTATTAAATAGTTAATATTATTAAATAAATAAAATAATTTATATAATAAATATTAAAACTAAATAAAACTTTTATTAAAAAATAAAATATATAATTAAATAATATATTTTGTTTTTTAACTTTATAATTATAACATATTTATTTATTTAATTTAAAAATAAAATATTTAAATATATTAAATATTTTATTTTTTAATTATATAGCTATAGCATATTTGCTTTTTTAATTAAAAAACAAAATATTTAAACATATTAAATATTTTGTTTTTAATTTTTTTTTTAATATATTATAATAAAATAAAATATAACAAAAAATAATTTATTACTATAATTATAACAAATTTATTATAATAATTATTTAAAGCAGTAAACTTTTTTTATTTTTAAGCTTATATATATAGTTAAAATTTAAATAATAAAATAAACTATAAACAAATTTTATTTAATTATATATTAAAATTAATTAATATAATTAATAAAAAAAGCAATATAGTTATTTTTTTTTATTTTTTTAAAAATATAGTTAATATTATTGTTATTAATATTTATAATTAATTTATAAACTTTTTAAACTTTTATTATAATAAAAAGCAATATTAATTGTTTTTTTTTATTAGAACTGCTATTTTTATTAAATATATTATTTTTGTTATTTTTGCTATTTGTATTGTTTTAGCTATTAATTGCTTTGTTATAACTACTAATTTATAAAAAAGTTTTATATTTTTGTTTTTTTTTTTTTTTTAAATATAAAACTTAATTATTTTTAAAATGCAATATTTTTTTGTTATTTAAATTTAAAGCTAAAATATTAAACTTTTTTTAAACTTTAAAATTAAATATAATAAAATTTTTTTTATTTTAAATATAGTTTTGTTTTTTTTTTTTTATAAATTTTTTATTTGTAAAATTTTTAAATATTATATATAAACATTTTTAATAACATTTAAACTAAAAATTATATATAGCTTATTTAATATTGTTTAAAATAACTTATATTGTAATAAACTTTATATTAAAAATATTATTATTAAAAAAAATCTAGTTTTTATTAAAGTTTATAATTTTTATATTTATGTTTTAATATAAAAAAACTTATTAATAAATAATATTTATTATAATATAATAAAAATTAAAGCTTTAATTATATTGTTTTATAATTATTTAAAAAAATATAAACAAAAATGTTTATTAGTAATAACTACTTTTGATATAAGTTTAAACAAGTTTAAGTTTAAATAATAAAATATTAATATTGTTTAGTTTTTTAAAAAAAAGCTTGCAAAAAAGTTGTATAAATAAATATTTAATACTGTTTATATTAATATATAAAATAATATTAAACAAATTATAAAAGTTTAATATATTTTTATATAGTTTTAATTTATTATAATAAAACAATAAAAACAAAGTTTTTAATAGTTTTAAAAATTTTAAACAAAAATATTTTAATATATTGTAAAAATAATTTATTAATAATATTATTAAATAAAACAAAATAATATTATATTAAATAAAAGCAACTATTTAATATATAATATTTTAAAAGTTTTTAATTATATAAACTTTATTAATAATTAATAAGTTAAAACAATATTATTTTAAAATAAAAATAATATTAATTTTATTTTTTTTTTTTAGTTTTATTTATTTTTTAAAACTTTTTTTTGTTAAAATTTGTTTTATTAAATTTGTTTTAAATTTAAATTTAATAAAATTATTATTATCAAACAAATTAAATTTTTTTTGCTTTAACTAAATAAAGTTTTTAATAAATTACAAAGTTTTTATAATATAATAATTAAAAAAAGTCTATATAAATATTATAATAACTATTTAGTTAATTTAAAAGTAGTTAATATAAATAAGCTTAATAAAAGTATTAAAAACAAAATATTTATAAATATAAATAAAATATTCTGTTTTTAAAAAAAATTATTTATTTTATAATTTTTTTTATTAATAGTTGTTATTATTTTTTTTAAATTTTGCTAGTTTAAAATTTAATTTTTTTTTATATAATTATATTTAGCTTTGTTTTTTTTATATATAAAAAAAATATTAAATATATTTTTAAAAAACTTTTATAAATATTAAAAAGTTTAAATTATTATAAAAAATATAGTAAAAATTAAATAAAAATAATATTTTAATAAACTTTTTATTTGTTTAAGTTTTATTTTTAAAATATAATAAACTATTGTTTTATTATAAATAATAGTTTTGTTAATTTTGTATTTATTTATAAAAAAAACAAAACATAAAAATATTAATATTTTATTTAAAAGCTTTGTTATATTTACTAAAAAAAAAAAGTTAATAATAAGCTATAAAGTTAAAAAACAAAATATATTTAAATAGTTAAATATTTTATTTTTTAAATAAAATAAAACTATATTTATTAATAAATTAATAAAGTTAATAAATAGTTTTATTATTTAAAGCTATTTTTGTATTTTTTTAATTAATTTTAAAATAATTAGCAACATTTTAAACTAAAAGCGACTTTTTTACAAAGCTATTAATTATTAATTAATTAATAACAATATATTTTTGTTTTTAAGTTTTTGTTTTTTTAATTGTTTATATAGCTAAAGCAGCATTATTATTAATAATTTTATTTTTAAACTTTATTTTTATAACTTTAAAAATTTGTTAAGCTATATTTTGTTTAATTAGATTTTTTAATTTATTTTTATTGTTAATATAAATAATTGTTTCAATTTTAGCGCTTTTTTTATTTTATATTAAAAATTTAAAGTTGCTAATAATATTTTAGCTAGTTAAAATTTTTGTTTAATTATAAATATATTTGCAGTTTATAATATTTAAATGTAGTAATTTTTATAAGTTTTTTATTATAAGTAATAATAACATTTGCTTTTAAATAGTAAATAATTAAAACAATATTTTCTATTTTTTTTAAAAACTTTAAAACTTGTAAAAATTAATAAAAGTATTATTTATTAATTTTTTTAAATAGTTTATTATATTATATTTTTTACAGCTTTTTCGTTTTATAAGTTGCGATTTAATAGTTATATTTGTTTTAACTATAAATTTAAAATTAGCTATTTTATTATTAGTTATATTATAAGCAACAAATTATTTAACATTTATTTTAAAAATAATATATATAACTTTGTTAATAATAATAAAAAAAGTAATAATATTTTTGTTTATATATTGCTGTTTATAGTAAAAATTATTACTTAATTTATATTAGTAAAATTAATAATAAGTTATTATAACTAATATTTAGTACTAGTTTTTTATAGCAAAATTAGAAATTATAAAGCAGTTATTACTGCTATAAATATAAAAATAGTTTAAAAATATAACAAGCAAGTTTTTTGCTATTGTTACTGTTATATAACTAATAATTAATAGTAAATAATTTTTATTAGTTAATATAATATTTATATTAAAAAAGCTAAATATTTTGTTTATTGTTTATTAAGTTATTATATTATAAGTTTTGTTACAATTTATTAATAGCTATAATTTATTATTTACAAAGTTTAAAAATATAGCAATTTTAAATGTTTTTACATTTATATAAATATTGCAATAGTTATAATATAGTTTTAATATAACTAATGTTATAAAAAAGTTAAAAACGAAAAGCTATAATAATTAAAAAATGAAATATTTAAAAAACTAAATATTTCATTTTTTATTTTTATATAAATAAAATATATAAAAAAAAATTATATATTATATATATTAATAAAAAAATAAAACATATTTATATATATAAAATAAAACTAGTAAATAAAAAATCTACTTTGTAATTTGTAATAAATTATATTGTAAACTTTAATATTATATATTTATATATTTTTTATTTTATTGTTGTTATAAAAAATTTACATTTATATTATTTTTATAGTCGATAATATTTTAACTAATAAAATTTTAGCTTTATTATAAAAAAAATATTAAATTAGCTAAAAATTATTTAAATAAGCAGCAAAAAACTTTTATATATTTTTATTTTAAAAAAAGTTTTTTTTTTTATAAAAAATTAATAGTAATTTAGCTATTTTGTAAATATATTAATATATATATATAGCAAAAAATAAAATATATAATAAAAAAAAACTTAAAAAACGAAATATTTAAAAAAATAAGTAAACATTTTTAGTAAAAAAAAATGTAAAAAAAAAAAAAGTAAATACTTTTAAAAAAAAACGTTATAAAAAATAAAAAAGTAAAAAAAAGTAAAATAAAAAAATAAGTAAATATAAAATATTTTGTTTTTTAATTTATTAATTAAAATTAAAAATATTTAAATATTAAAATAATTATATATTAAATATTTTGTTTTTTAATTAAGTTTTTAAATAATAAAATAACTATATATTAAATATTTTGTTTTTAATATATATAATTAAATATAAAAAAATAAAAAATAATAGCAAATAATAATTATTAATAGTTAATTAGTTATTAATTATTAATGTTATAAATTTATAATATATTTTAAAAAAGTTTAATAATTTATTTATTTAAATGTAAAAACTATTATAATTAAAAATTTATATATATATAGTAAATTTAATATATATAAGTAAGCAAATATATAATTATTTACTACTTAATAATATATTAGTTTATTATTATAAATATATAACTATATTGTTAAATAATAACTAGTTTATATATTAAATATATTATTTAATAATTAATTAAATATATAGTAAAAAAATAAAAAAAAAACAAAAAGTATAATATAATATTTAATGTTTTTATTAAGTATATAATAAAAAAATAAAAAAGCGTAAAAAATATAATATAATATTTAATGTTTTTATTAAATATATAATAAAAGAATAAAAAAACGCAAAAAATGCAATATAATATTTAATATTTTTATTAAATATATAATAAAAAAGTAAAAAAGTGTAAAAAATATAATATAATATTTAGTATTTTTATTAAATATATAATAAAAAAATAAAAAAGCATAAAAAATGCAACACAATATTTAGTGTTTTTATTAAGTACATAGTAAAAAAGTAAAAAAGCATAAAAAGTACAACACAATATTTAGTGTTTTAATTGAGTGCATATAATTAATATAAAAAAAATAAAACAAAATTTTGACTAAGTTAAACAAGTGCTTTAAATTAACTTTAACCCATAACTTGTTACAATTTTTTAGCTTTTTTAGCAGCTTTTTTTTTTGTTTTTACTTCTACTTTTTTTTTAGCTTTTTTTGCTTTTGTTTTAGCTTTTTTTTTAGCTTTTTCAATTTTAGTATTTGCTTTTTTTTATATTAGCTTTATTTTTTCAATTTTTTTTTTTTTAAAGTTTATATTTTTTTTAAACTTAGTTTTAATTTTTTAAATAGTAATAAAAACTTCTGTTAATATTTTTTTAAATTTAAAATTGTTTAAGTTTTATTTAAAGCAATTTGTTAAAAAAGCTAGTTTTAAAATTATAATAAATAACATAAAATTAAAATTGTTAAAATTAGCAACAAATTATATAACGTTTATAATAAAATTAAATTTATTATAATTATTTAAATAATAATAATTTATTAAGTTGTTAAATATAAAGCAAGCTATAAAAAACAATATATTAATAATTTTAACTATATATTTTTTGCTAATAAAAACTAAAAAAACAAAAGTTTTTAAAATGTAACAAATAATAAGTTAGTTGTAAAAGCAACAAATAATTTTATATATAATTAAAATGCTTATTTTTTTATAAATTTTTTTGTTAATTTTGCTTTTTGTAACAAGTTAATAAAAAAACTTCTGTTATATAATCGTTTTATATTGTTTAAATATAGTTTTAAATATAATAACAATTATTTAATTTATAAAGCGTTTTTATTTAATTTTAACAAGTTTGTTTAAAATCTAGTTTAAATTGTTTATATTTTATAAAATTAAAAAAATAAAGCTGCAATAATAACAAAAATATAAATTAATGTTTGTTTTTATAATATATATATTGTAAATTAAAACATTTATAGTTAATATAAAATCGTTAAATATAAATACAATATTAGCTTGTTTTTTAGTTATATAATAAAATATAATTGTAAAAACATTTAAATTAAATAAATTAAACAAAATGTATAATTTTTTATTATTAAATAGTTAATATTATTAAATAAATAAAATAGTTTATATAATAAATATTAAAACTAAATAAAACTTTTATTAAAAAATAAAATATATAGTTAAATAATATATTTCGTTTTTTAATTTTGTAGCTATAATACATTTATTTATTTAATTTAAAAACAAAATATTTAAATATATTAAATATTTTATTTTTTAGCTATATAATTATAACACGTTTATTTTTTTAGTTAAAAAACAAAATATTTAAATATATTAAATATTTTATTTTTAATTTTTTTTTTAATATATTGTAACAAAATAAAATATAATAAAAAACAACTTATTGCTATAATTATAACAAATTTATTATAACAATTGTTTAAAGCAGCAAATTTTTTTTATTTTTAAACTTATATATATAGTTAAAAATTTAAATAATAAAATAAACTATAAACAGGTTTTATTTAATTATATATTAAAATTAATTAATATAGTTAATAAAAAAAGCAATATAGTTATGTTTTTTTATTTTTTTTAAAAATATAGTTAATATTATTGTTATTAATATTTATAATTAGTTTACAAATTTTTTAAATTTTTATTATAATAAAAAGCAATATTAATTGCTTTTTTTTATTAAAACTGTTATTTTTGTTAAATATATTATTTTTGCTATTTTTGTTGTTTTTGTTGTTTTAATTGTTAATTGTTTTGTTATAATTATTAGTTTATAAAAAAGTTTTACATTTTTTTTTTTTTTTTTTTTTTAAATATAAAACTTAATTGTTTTTAAAATGTAATATTTTTTTGTTATTTAAATTTAAAGCTAAAATATTAAACTTTTTTTAAACTTTAAAATTAAATATAGCAAAATTTTTTTTATTTTAAATATAGTTTTGTTTTTTTTTTTTTACAGATTTTTTATTTATAAAATTTTTAAACATTATATATAAATATTTTTAATAATGTTTAAACTAAAAATTATATATAGCTTGTTTAATATTATTTAAAACAATTTATACTATAATAAACTTTGTATTAAAAATATTATTATTAAAAAAAATCTAGTTTTTATTAAAATTTATAATTTTTATATTTATATTTTAATGTAAAAAAATTTGTTAATAAATAATATTTATTATAATGTAGCAAAAATCAAAGTTTTAGTTATATTATTTTATAATTATTTAAAAAAATATAAACAAAAATATTTATTAATAATAATTACTTTTAATATAAGTTTAAATAAGCTTAAGTTTAAATAATAAAGTATTAATATTGTTTAATTTTTTAAAAAAAAGCTTATAAAAAAATTGTATAAACAAATATTTAATATTATTTATATTAATATATAAAACAATATTAAGCAAGTTATAAAAGTTCAATATATTTTTATATAGTTTTAACTTATTATAACAAAATAATAAAAATAAAGTTTTTAATAATTTTAAAAACTTTAAATAAAAATATTTTAATATATTATAAAAATAATTTATTAACAATATTATTAAATAAAACAAAATAATATTATATTAAATAAAAATAACTATTTAATATATAATATTTTAAAAATTTTTAACTATATAAGCTTTATTAATAACTAATAAGTTAAAACAGTATTATTTTAAAATAAAAATAATATCGATTTTTTTTTTTTTTTTTATTTTTGTTTGTTTTTTAAAACTTTTTTTTGTTAAAATTTGTTTTATTAAACTTGTTTTAAACTTAAATTTAATAAAATTATTATTATTAAATAAACTAAATTTTTTTTATTTTAACTAAATAAAATTTTTAATAAATTATAAAGCTTTTATAATATAATAATTAAAAAAAGTTTATATAAATATTATAATAACTATTTAGCTAATTTAAAAATAGTTAATATAAACAAGTTTAATAAAAATATTAAAAATAAAATATTTATAAATATAAACAAAATATTTTGTTTTTAAAAAAAATTGTTTATTTTACAATTTTTTTTATTAATAGTTATTATTATTTTTTTTAAATTTTGCTAGCTTAAAATTTAACTTTTTTTTATATAATTATATTTAGTTTTGTTTTTTTTATATATAAAAAAAATATTAAATATATTTTTAAAAAACTTTTATAAATATTAAAAAGTTTAAACTATTATAAAAAATATAATAAAAACTAAATAAAAATAATACTTTAATAAACTTTTTATTTGTTTAAGTTTTATTTTTAAAATATAATAAGCTATTATTTTATTATAAGTAATAGTTTTGTTAGTTTTATATTTATTTGTAAAAAAAATAAAACGTAAAAATATTAACATTTTGTTTAAAAGCTTTGTTATATTTATTAAAAAAAAAAAGTTAATAATAAACTATAAAGTTAAAAAACAAAATATATTTAAATAATTAAATATTTTATTTTTTAAATAAAATAAAACTACATTTATTAATAAGTTAATAAAATTAATAAATAGTTTTATTATTTAAAGTTATTTTTGCGTTTTTTTAATCAATTTTAAAATAACTAATAATATTTTAAACTAAAAACAACTTTTTTATAAAACTATTAATTATTAATTAATTAATAGTAATATATTTTTATTTTTAAATTTTTGCTTTTTTAACTATTTATATAATTAAAGCAGCATTGTTATTAATAGCTTTATTTTTAAACTTTATTTTTATAACTTTAAAAGTTTATTAAATTATATTTTATTTAATTAAATTTTTTAGTTTATTTTTATTGTTAATATAAACAATTGTTTTAATTTTAGTGCTTTTTTTGCTTTATATTAAAAATTTAAAATTATTAATAATACTTTAGCTAATTAAAACTTTTGTTTAATTATAAATATATTTACAGTTTATAATATTTAAATGTAGTAATTTTTATAAATTTTTTATTATAAGCAATAATAATATTTGCTTTTAAATAATAAATAGCTAAAACAATATTTTTTGTTTTTTTTAAAAACTTTAAAACTTGTAAAAATTAATAAAAATATTGTTTATTAGTTTTTTTAAATAGTTTATTATATAATGTTTTTTGTAGCTTTTTTGTTTTATAAGCTACAATTTAATAGCTATATTTGTTTTAGTTATAAATTTAAAGCTAATTATTTTATTATTAGTTATATTATAAGCAGTAAATTGTTTAATGTTTATTTTAAAAATAATATATACAACTTTGTTAATAATAATAAAAAAAGTAATAATGTTTTTATTTATATATTATTGCTTATAATAAAAATTATT
>MU378613.1:0-11823 GCA_022495175.1 Hypoxylon argillaceum | reverse complement strand
ACAATATATTATTAATATATTTTTAAAATATAATAAAATTATTAATTAAACTAAATAAAAATATTTTATATTTAAAAAACTTATAATATATATAAAAAATTATTAAATTTTTTTATTTAAGTTTTATATATATTTAATTAAATATTTGTTTTATATTTAATTTTATAAATATATTAACTTTAAAAAATTATAACAATATTTTTTTAATTAAAAGTAAAAAATATATTTTTTTTTTATTAATTTGTTAAATTTTAATAATTTATATAAAATTTTAATTTTTTTTTTAGTTTTTTTATAAATAGTATTAAAAAAACATAAAATATATTATTAAATTTAATAAATCTTTTTTATAAATTATTAATTAAATATTTATAAATTGTTTTTAATTTATTTAATAACATTTTATATAAAAAACTATATTAAAAATTATTAAAAATTTTATTTTTAATAAATTTTATTTTATAATTTATTTTAAATTAATAAAATAAAAAAGTATTAAAGTTTATTTTATTAAATATATATAATAAGTTATAATATTTTTTAAAAATTATTTATAAAACTTTTTTACAAAGTTTTTTTTTTTTTTTATTAAAAAAAGCTTTTTTTTTATTTTTAATAAACTTATTAATTTTATAAATAATAATAATTTATATTTTTTAAATAAAATTATTGTATAAAATTAATATATTAAAAACAGCTATAATAATATTAGTTATTTTTATTAAAAATTTAGTTTTATATTATTTTAATTTATTTTTTTATATTTTATAAAAATTTAAACTATTAGTTTTTTATTACAAAATAATTTTTTTTTTGAGTTTTTTTTTTTTTTTAATTTTATAAAAAAAATTAAACTATTGTTTAAATTATATTATATTTTAACTATGTTATTTTTAATAAAGTTAAACTATTTAATAATTAAAATTTAAAATATTGTTTAATTTTTTTTAGTATTTTTTTATTAATATAATTATTGTTTTTTTTTAAAAAAAGTTTTATATTTTAATAATTAATATTTATTTAATATTTAAAATTTATAAACTATATTTTTATTTAGTTTATATTTAAGTTTTAGTTAAAATATTAATTAAAAAAGTAATTAAATAAAAATATCAATTTATATTTTTAACAGTTAAAAAATATATTGTGTTTTTAAAACTAAAACTTTTTAATAATTATTTTATAAATTTAAAAAAATATTACTATTAAAAATATATTTTTAAAATTTTTTTTTATATTTGTAAAAATATTAATAAAGCAGTTTTAATATTTTTTTTTTTTTTGCTATTATATTTAAATATTAATTGAAAATAAAATTAAATAATTATAAAAAAGTTTAATATTTTTATAATTTTTTTTATAAATAATATATTTATATTTATATATATATTTGTTTTTATATTTTTAAAAAAGTTTTTAATAGTTAATAAAAATTTATTATTATTTATAATATATATATATAATAAAAGTTATTTTTTTAAATATTTGTTTATTAAATTTAATTTATTATTTATATAATTTTTTTGCAATATTTTTTTTAAATAAAAGTTTAGTTTATTTAAAGCTATTTTTTTAATGCTTTATTTTTATTAATTTTTTTTATAATAACATTTTTTAAAACTTTTGTTTTATTATAAAAATTAATAAATATAATTATAATATTTTATAAATATACTTTTTTTTTAATACTATTTAAAAAACAATTTTTTAAAATATATTTTTTTCATTAGCAGTTAAAACATTTGTTTTTTTTATTAGCTTTAACAATTTAAAGTTATTTAAAATGTTATAACTTTAAATTATTAAAATTTTAATATTATTGTTATTATTTTTAATATTACTGCTTTTATTATTAATAATATTTTTTAAAATATTATTAATATTATTACAAATAATATATTAATTAAATTTGTTTATATTATTAAAAAAAACTAATTAATTAATTTTATATTTAATATTATATTTTTTATTGCTTATATATATTTAATAAATTAATTAAATATAAAGTTTAATATATTAATTAAAAAAAATATTATTATTTAAATAAACAAAAAAAATATTTAATAATTTATTAAACAATTTATTTTTAAAATATTTTTTTAATTTAATTTTTTTAATTAAATAAACAAAATTAATTTTAAAGCTAAAAAAAGTAACTAAAATATAATTATTAAAGTTAAAAAAATTTAATTTTATTTTAAACTTTTTATTAATATTTATATTTTTATAACTTTTTTTAAAATAATTAAAAAATATTTTAACAATAATTAATTAATTAAAATAACTTTTAATTAAATATAAAAATAAATATTTAATAATTTTATTATTAATAAAAGTTTTAATATTAATTATTTTTATAAAATTATTAACAAATTAATTTTTGTTAATAATTAATTAACTTTTTATAATATATAACTATATTTTAAATTTAATATTGTTTTTATTTTTGTTATTATAAAAAATAAAAATAAAATTTTTAATTAATTTATAAAATTTTTTATTTATTTAAATAAATTTTAAAATATTATTTTTATAAAAAAATAAATTAATAATATATTAATTAATTTTATTTAATAATTTTTAAACATAGTTATATTTAATAATAACTATTTTTAATTTTTAAAATAAATAATTAATAATTTATTTAAAATAAAAGTTAAAAGCAGGTTTTTTTTATTGTTTTTTATTAAATAGTTTAGTTATTTTTTTTTATTAATTATAATTTTGCTAAACTTTTTAATTTAATTAACAAAAGTTTTTATATATTAAATAAACAATATAATTAAATTATATAAATTTTTAATTTATTATTAATATATTATTATTATTAAAAATTTAACTTTTATTTTTTAAAATAATATGTTAAAATGTTTAATTAAATTAATAAAAGCTTTTTTATTAATTAATTTATTAAATTTAAATTAGATTTTTTAATTTAATATAATAATAAAAATAAAATAAAAATATAATTATATTAAATTTATATAATTTAATAGTATATTTTTTTAATAAATAATTAATTTTTTAATAAAAGTTTTTTTAGTTTAAAATATAATATTTATATATAAAAAAAAAGTTTTAAATTTAATTATAAAAATTTTTTATTAAAAAAACTAAAATAATTAATTTATTATTATTTTTAATTTTTATAATAATTAAAACATTTTAGCTAAGTTTTTTAAAATATATTTAAATATTAGTTTTTATATAAAAAGTTAAAAAAAATTGCTTATTATTTATAATTACAAATAGTTATAATTTATTAAAAATTAAATTAATTTATTTTTTAGTTTACTGTTTAAAAACAATATATTTTTTAAATATTAATGTTATAATAATAACTTATTATAATTTAGTTTTTTTTTAAAAAAATATTTAAAAGTAGTTTTTATGCTTTATAATTTATAAATAATTTATAAATTATTGTATAAAGCTTACAAAAAAAGCAAAACTTCAAACAAATAAAATTATATTATATAAAAAATCTACAAATAAAAAGCAAAAAAAAAAGGTTAAAAATTTTTTTGCAAAAAAATTGCTTATATATATATATATAAAGCAGTTTAAAGCAGCAATAAATAAAGTTATTTATTTAATTATATAATAAAACTACTTAATTTATTTAAGTAATTAAGCTAATATTAATTAATTTATAACTATTTTTAAAAAATTAAATTATATAAACTTTTAATTTAAAAAATATTTTATTTAATTATTATAAAATTAAAATATATTTAAAATTTAATATTATTAAAACTTTTAATTATTTATTAATTTTTATTAAATTTTAATTTTTAATAGTTTTTTATATATAATTTAATATTTTTTTATAAATTATTTTTTTTTAATTTTAAAACTAGTTTTATTTAATAATAAAACTTTATTAATATTTAATTATATAACTTTTTAAATAAATTTGCTAATATTTATATTAATAAAGTTATAGTATAGTAGCTAGTGCAAACTATATAGTCACTTTAGCTACATACCGCAATTTTTTTGCTTTTTTTGCTTTTTTTACAAAACTTACTTATTGCTAAAGTTTACTGCTTTAAGCAGCCCACATACTATTTACTTATATTATTTTATACTAGCTAAATTTTCTAATTTTTTTTTTTTTTTTTTTATACTTAAATTTTAATACACAATTAAGTTATTTAATTAATAACTTTGTTTTTTGCAAATATTAACATATAACAATTTAAATATTATTTATATAAAACATAAAAACTGTTTTTAAATATATTTTTACTTTAAAAAAAAAAACAAATAATTATAAACTTATAAAATAAATATTAATATAACAACACTATAGTAAAAAATATTAGTAATAAGCTTTAAACTTGCAAAAAAGTTTATTTTAATATAAATAATTTAAAAAAGTTATTTTTTAAACTTAACAAAATTTTTTAAAGCAAAACTTAATACAACTTATTAATTAATTTTAATTTTTAAAGTGTTAAAACTTATATTTATATTATAAAAAATAATAAAAAAAAAAACTTATATAAAGCTTTTAATAAAACAGTTAATAAATTTTATAAATAATATAAAAAATCTAATTTTACAAATAAACAATATATAAACTTTATAAACAAACTTAAAAAAAACTAACAAAAATTAATTGTTAACTTTGCTAATATATATATAAAAAGTAGCAATTTTATATTTTTTTATTATAGCATTATTAATAAAGCTTAAATAACTATTTTTTAATTTAACAAGTTAATAAATTATATTAACTTTAAATAACTATTTAAAAAGCTTAAAGTTTTATAAATTAAATTTAAGTTTTATTTATTTATACTTTTTGTTATATATTAGCAAATAAATAACTTTTATAAACTTTTACAAAAAAATAAAAACTAATTTAACAATTTAATTAAATAATATAACTTTTTTATTAATAAAAAATAAGCTTTAGTAACTATTAACTAATTAAAAGTAAAAATACTAGCTATAAATTTTAACTGTTTTATATTTATTAATTAAGCTATATTAAATTGTTTTTTTATTAAATTAACAAATTTAAAATTAAAAAAGTTTTGATTTTAAAACTAAGTTAATAAAACTAATTAATAAATAATAAATTTATTAACTAAAAGTTGTAAAGCTAATACACTATTAAACTAAATGAAAAAAAAAACTTGCAAATTAATTAAAATTTTAGTTTTTACTTTTTATAACAACTTTAATAAAAATAATATAAAATTTAAAATATAGTACTACAATATAAAAAATTGTTTAATAATTAATAAAAACTAGTTTATTAACAATACTACTAAAATAGCAAATATTAAATTTTATTTAAATAAAAAAATAGCTAAATATTTATAGCTTTATTTAAATAATATATATTTTAAAGTTTTAACTTTATTATATATATTATTTATATATTTATATAAATATTATTATAACATTAATACTTTTAATAAATTTAAAACAAAATTTAAAACTTTATATATAAAAAATAGCTTTATTAAATATTTTTTTAATAAATTTATTAAATTTAAAAATAATTTTGTTTATTTTATAAATAAAACTAAATTAATAAAAAACTAATAAAAAAACAGCTTTAAAAACTGCTTTAATATTTATATAACTGCTAATACTGCTTTTAAATATTTAAAACTAAATAAAACATTTAAATTTTATATTTAATATTATATATAAATTATATATATTTTTAGTACAAAAAACAAAAAATATAATATTTTGTATAAAAATAAAAAAACAATAGCTATACTTTAAAACAAAACTTTAACTATAAATACAAACAAAAAATTTTGCAATAATAACTGTTTAAATAAATAGCTTATGTTTTAAATATAAGTATAAAAAAAAAAAAAATATATAAGTTATTAATAAAAAAAAAATATTTTAATTACAAATAAATTAAATATTAATTTTATAAATACTTTAAAAAAAAAAACAGCATTAATAAAAAAGCTTATTTTAATGTTATTATAAACTAATATTTTTTTAACAATTTAAATAAACAAAAAATTAAAAAAAATAATATATTAAAATAAAATGTTATATAAGCAAAAAATTAACTTTAAAAAAAATGATTTTTTTTTTAAAAAAAGTGTTTTTAAAGCTTATTAATAAATTAAATATTATAAATAAATATTTAAAAAAAAAGCTTTTTTTATATATTTATACTATAAGCTATAATAAATTATTATTAACTATTAAAAATGTTTTTAAAAATATAAAAACAAATATATATATATATATAAATATTACTTTTATTAAATAAATTATAAAATATTTAAACTTGCTTTTAATTTAATTTATATTTTAAAATATAATAAAATATAATAAATAAAGTAAATAAAAAATTAGTTAAACTTTAAAAGTTATTATAAAAATAAAAAAACATATATTTTAAAAAATATTTTTATATATTATTAATATATAAAACAACTTTATTTTAAAAAAGTTATAGTTTTAAAAATATAACATTTTATTTAACTGTTAAAAAAATTAACTATTATTTTTGTTTGTTTTATTTGCTAATTATAATATAAAATATATTATAAATATAAATTAAACTAATATATAGCTATAATATTTTAGTTACAACTAAAACACTGTATAAAAAAACATAAATTTAAAAAAAAATAAAAAAAAACGCGAGTTTTAAAAAAAAGCAGCTAAAACTAACAATATAAAACTTAAAACTTTTATATAAATATTAAAATAAAAAAATTTTAAAAAAAAAAATTTAGAAAAAATAAACTATATTTTTAAAAAAGAACTATTTTTTATATAAAAAAAAACTTATTAAAAAAAAAAAAAACAACAATATATATTAATTAAAAAAATAAACTTTAATATATTAAAAAAATAAAAAGCTAATATTTAAAGCTTATATTATATACAAAAAAATAAAGTTAAATAATATAAAAAATAATTAAATGTTAATATAATTAATATAAATGTTATAACTTTTTAATTTTTAATAAAATAAAATAAACTAGCTAAAAAAGTTTATATTATTAGTATTTATAAAATTAATAAAATTATTACTAATAAAAAAGTCAAAGATTTTTTTATAAAAAAAAATAACAAATTATAATAAAAAGTTTTAAAAGTTATTTTTAATAAATATTATAATTTATTTTAAACATTTAATAAAGTAAATTTTAATATATTGTTTTTATATTATTTATAAATAAATTATTATATTAAATTTATAAACAATAAAAAACTAAAAAATTTAAAACATTTATTTTTATATAAAATATTTATAAATAAATTAAAAGCTATAAAAAAGTATTTAATAAATAATTTATAAAAAGAATTTATTAAATTAAATAATATTTTATTTGCGTTTTTTGTTTTATTTATAAATAAACTATATAGCAAATTACAATTTTATATCAATTATTAAAAACTTAATATTTTTACAAAAAAAAATCATTACTTATTATTATTAATTAAAAAAACACTGTTTTAAATTTTTAAAACGAAAATTTTTACAAAAATCGATATAAAACAAACGTTTTATTAAATCTATATAAATTTAAACAAAAAAAATTTAACTATTTTTTATATTTATTATAAAACTTATTAATATAAAATATTACTTTTTAAACTTATTAATAAATTTTTTATGTTTTAAAAATATATAAATAATATTTTGTTTAATTATTTAAATAACTTTTGTAATATTTATATAAATAATATTTTTATTTATTTTAATAATTTAATTAAATATAAAAAATATATAAAAAAAATACTATAACAATTAAAAAATACTAGTTTATAAGCTAATTTAAAAAAATCAAAATTTTATATAATTAAAACTAAGTTTTTAAGTTATATTATTAATATAAATAATATATAAATAAACTTTAACAAAATTAAAATAATATATAAATAAAAGTTTTTTATTATTATTAAAAGTATATAGTTTTTTTTAAATTTTTATAACTTTTATTAAAAATTTATAAAAAATTATAACAAAGTAGTTAAACTATTAAATTAATTAATAAAAAAAAAAGTTTTTTTTGTTTAAACTTTTTAATATAAAAAAACTTTTAAGTTTTTAAAAAAAAGCTTAATTATATTTTTTATTTTAAACTATTATAACTATAACTTATTTACTAAAGTAAAAATTAATACTTTTAATAAAATAGCTATAAAAATAATGTTTTAACTTTATAAAAAAAAATAATATTTAATAGCTTATTATTTTAAAACTTTATATAATATAAAATTAAACTATAGCATTTATAATAAAAAACTATTAATAATAATATTAGTACTAAAAAAATAAAAGTTAAAATTAATAAGTAATTAATAAAAAAAACTGTTTTTTGTTATTATAAATTATAAAATATTAAAATATTTTAGTTAAAAGTAACATTTTAATTTAAAACAAGTTAATTAAGCAATATTTTTTTTAAAATATAACTTTGTAATTATTTACTGCTTAAACAAAAAAAACATTGTTGTAAATATTTTATTTTACAAATAAAAAAACTTAGTTATTTAAAAAAACAAAAAAAATATGCAATAATATTTAATTATATTTATATTTTTTAATAAAAAATATTTAAAATAAATAATTAATAGTACAACTGTTGCTACTGTTACTATTTAAAACGATTTAAAAAAAAACTTAAAGCAATTAGCAAATTATTAATTTATTAATTACGTTTTTAAATAAAACTGTATTAATTTTGCTATAAAAATATATTGTTAAAAAAGTAAAAAATTAAACAATTTATAAACTTTAAAAAAAAAACTTACTTTTTATTAAAAAAAACTAGTTATATTTAACTATATAAACTTATATATTTAATTAATTTTTAAAATATATAATTATATAGTTATAACTTATTTAAATATAAAAAAAATAAAACAACTAATATATAAATAGTATTAGTAGTTTAAATTATTTAAAAACTATTAAACTTATATATTAAATTGTTTAAAATGTTAATTTGTTAAAATATTAAAAAATAAAACTTTAAAAAAATTACAATTACTTTTAATATTAAACTAAATATAAAAATATTTAGTTATAAATTTTAAATAAATATTAAAAAACTATAAAAAATACAATAATATATTAATTATAATAAATCAATTAAATAAAAAAGCATAAACAATATTTTGTATAATAAAAGCAACAGCAAAAAATGCTATAAAAATATATTATAAAAGCTTTTTTTAAATATTTAATATATTTATAACTATAACTACTAATAAAAAACTTTAATTTATTTTAGCTTTTATAAATAAATTAAACAAATTAATAAAAGTTATTTATATTTTTGTATTATTAAACTATTATAAAACAATAAACTAAACAAAAATTATAAATAAATATTTAAACTAAAAATTATAGCTTTATATAAATTACTTTTAAAATAACTAGTTAAGTTAAATTTTTGTTATAAATTATGTTTAAATATTTATATTATATAAATTAACAAAGTTATTTTTTTACAAAGTAAAAATAAGCTTTTTTATGTTTTTTTATTTTAATTAAAATTGTTGAACTATTATTAAAAAGTTAAAAAAAATAATTATATAAAAGTAATATATTTAAAAATAAAAACAAAAAAAAGCTTAAACTATAGCAAATTATGTTATAATTATAAAAACAAATATATAAAAAACTTAAAAAAAAATAGTTTATTAAACAAATAAAAAGCAGAAAAAATTTAACTTTAATATAAATAACTATATATTTATTTTAAAAAAACAGCAGTTGTAAATTATAAACAAATTTTTTAATAAACTGAACTTTTTAATAATTTAACAACTTTTTAAAATTTTAATATATAAAAAAAATATATATATATTAAAAGTTTTAAGTTTTTAAAAAGCAACTAATAAATACTACATAAATAAACTACAAAAATATTTTAATAACTTTTTATTTAAATAAAAGTTAAAAAGTTTTACTAAAAAACTAATTAAACTAAAAAAAAAAAAAAAATTTATTATTAAAAAGATTTAAACTTTATAATTATATTATAAAAAGTTTTAATATTAAGTTATATAATAAAGCTAAAACGTTAATAATAAATAATATTTAATTAAAAACTTTAAAAATAATGCATTGTTTTTATATTAATTTTATTAAAATTATTTAAATATAACAAAATTTTTAATACGTTTAAAAAAATAGCTTTAAATAAAAGCAGAAAATAAATTTATAAAGCTTTATTTTAATAATAATAAAGCTATTAAAAAAAATATTAAATAATTGTATAAAAAAAAAAACATATAAAGCTTAACTTATATAAAATAAGTTTTAATAAATTACTATTTAACAATTAAATATAAAAAAACTTACAAAATAATGCAATAAATAAAAAGTTTAAAACAAAGTTTGTAAATAAATATTTAAAATAATTCCTTTTTTTATTAAAAAGTATTTAGTTTAATTACTGCTTACATAAAAAGCTTATTTTTTTTTTAAAAAAAAAATAATTACAATATAATAGCTAGTACAAACTATATAGTTATTTTAGTTATATATTGCAATTTTTTCGCTTTTTTTGCTTTTTTTGCAAAATTTATTTACTACTAAAATTTACTGCTTTAAACAGTTTATATACTACTTATTTATATTATTTTATACTAGCTAGATTTTTTGTTTTTTCTTTTTTTTTTTTTTATATTTAAATTTTAATATACAATTAAGTTATTTAATTAATAGCTCTATTTTTTACAAATATTAACATATAACAAATAATATATTTATATATTTTAATAAAATTTAAAAATATTAAAAATAATATTAAAAAATAATTTATTATTTTTTTAAATTTAATTTTTAAAAAAACATATAAAAGTTTTGTTTTAAAATAAATATTATAAATTATTTAAAAATAATTTTAAAAACTAATAAAAGTGTTTATATTAATTTAAAAAAATTAAAACTATTTTTAATTAAAAATTTAAAAATTTAAAAACTATAATATTAATTAAATCTTTTTTTAAATTATATAACTTTATAAAAACATTTATTTATTATATAAATAATATTTTTAAACTTTTTATATAATTATTAAAAAAATAGCAAATAAAAACTTAATTTTAAACAATTAAAATTTTTTAAAATAATAAAAAAGCTAGTTATTTTTATTTTTATTTTTATTTTTTTAAAATTAAATATATTTATATAAATAAAAACTAATATTTTTTAAAATATTATTAATAAATATTAATAAAACCTTTTATATATATATATATAAAAAGATTTAAAATAATTTATATAGTTTTAAAATTTATTTTTAAGTTTTAAAGTTTTATATTAATTTATATATATATTATATAAAAAAAAATATAACTAAAAAAGTTATATATATATAGATTTTATAAATTTTATAAATTTTAATAAGTTTTTATAATTTTTTATTTATTTAATTATTTAAAAACAGTTTTAAATAAAGTTTTAATTATATATATTAAATATATATATATAAGCTTTATTAAATTATTAATTTAATATAGAAACTTTTTTTTATATAATAATTTTAGTTTTAATATTAATTAATTTTCTGTTATTTTTTTTATTGTTTAATCGATTTATATATATTTTTATTTATATAATCAATTTATTTATATTAATTAATTTTTTTAATGTTTAATTAAGTGCTTTTTTTATATAAATATTTATTAAATTGTTTTTATTATCGATTTACTGTTACAATTTTTATATATTTTTTAAAATAATATAATATTAATTATAAATTATTTTTTTTATATAGTTTTTAATTTAATTAAATATTTATATAAAAATTTAAAATTTATATATATAACTATTAATATTATTAATAATTTTATTATATA